>RRYC01000560.1:0-20980 GCA_004016185.1 Quambalaria eucalypti | reverse complement strand
GGGGGGGTGGGTCGTTGTGGTGGGGTGGGGGGCGGGCGACGACCGGAGGCGCCCCGCCCCCCCCCCCCCCCCCCCCCCCCCCTCTTTCCCCCCCCGAGGCGGGGCGCGCAGCCCCCTCCCCCCCCCAAACACCCCCCCCCCCCCCCCCCCCCCCCCCCCCCCCTTCCCCCTCCCCTCCCCCCCCCACCCCCCCCCCCCCCCCCCCCCCCCCCCCCCCGAAGGGGGGGGGGGGGGGGGACCAGGCAGGGCCAGCCACCAGCCATCCAGCCACCAGCCATCCAGCCACCAGACCAAGGGGGGGGGGGGCAATTACATGCCGCGGAGTTGCCCTGTTGCGCGTACGCGGCGCGAGGCACTGGCACAAAGGACAGAGGACAGCCACGACGGGCGACGGGCGAGGGGCCAGATGGGACGGGAGTTGCGCGCGGCGCGGACGGCAGACGGACGGCTCTCCTTCTCCCTTCTCAGGGGAAGAAGTGCCCTCGGCCAACGCGGCGGGCAAGCGGGCGGGCGGGGGAGCGGGACAGGGTGAAACTACACACACACTCGCAGCACACACGCACAGACACCATATGAATTGACGGCTTCATACAGCAAGCAAAGCAATGCTGCGCCAAAGGAGAGGTTAATTGCCTCTTGCGGTTGGCCATGGCCATCGACGACACCACCACTTGGTCCACTTCACTTCCAACAACAAACTCAACCCAACTTGACCCAATTGTCACGCGGCCGACACGGAACACCCACGACGGCGGGGGTGGCACAGCGGGCGGATCTCACTTCGTCCACGCCACAATACACTCTTTTGCTGATCCAATCATTCGCAGCCATGTCATAAAGTATGTCTTCGGGAGTCCTCCCATCGGGACTGCCTTGCCAAGACAGCGGGACACGTCCTCGCGCTCCTCCATCTCTCCCGTTCCATTCATTTTCATTCATGAAACCTTCGCCTTCGCCTTCGCCTTCGCAGCATCATGATCGTCATGGGTCATGCCCATCGCGCTGCCGCTGCCGTGCCGTGTGCCGTGTGCCGTCCAGAGACAAGTCAGTCAGCCAGCCAGCCCCGCCACGCCCGCAGTGGCATGCCATGCCATGCCATGTGGTCCTTTTGTGGCAAGCAGCATAGACTTCACCCCCGGCATCGCAGCGCGACGTGACGTGACGTTGACGTTGACGTGTGGGACACCAGTCCCCGTCCCTGTCCCCGCCCTCAGCCCTCAGCCCTAAATTTGGACGTGTGTGGCCGGGGCGGGGACCCTATGCGTCAAGGAGTCAAGGAGTGAAGAAGTGAGACGGAGCCCGTCGCGTCACTGTCACGGCAACCCACGCCACGCCACGCCCCACTTGTAGTACAGATTAAAAGTCCGACACGGACGCGTGTGCGTGTGCGTTTGCGCGCAGCAAAGCCCACGAGGGAAGAGAGAAACAGGAAAGGAAGGGGGGTTGTCTCAGACTGGGACGTGGTGGGACATGGGACAAGAGCCTAATCAGGTAGGCGCAGGCACACCACTCCTTCCCGGACGCACGCCGGGGTTCAACACGAGAACCCAGCGGCCACTCACGACGATCGAACCACCAGTCTGAACAAAAGACCAAGAAGAAGAAGAAGTCCTTATCCCGTATGGTGCACCAACCTCCCAGACCTTCTTTCGCTGCTGCGGGGTCGAGGGGCGAGGGGGGCAACGCGACGCGGACCTCCGCGTCGAGTGACTTTCGAGTGACTTGAGCACAGCCACGCACAGCACTCACCCTAATCCACAATGCAGTACAATACAGTTCTCCACTCCATTCCACTCCACTCCACTCCATTCCATTCAATTCAATCCAATTCAATGAAGTCTCAGCTAAGCTGACCTCCAAACGAGCACTAGCACTTAGCATCAACCCAACTCAACCCAACTCAAATCACCCACAAACACAAACCACAAACCACAAACCACAAACTACTCCTACGAACGAACGAACGAACGAACGAACGCACGAACTGTCCGTCGCGCCAAGCCAACCCGTGCCGTGCCGTTTCGTGCCGAGTGCATGACGCACAACGGCAGGCGGACAGGCAGGCAGGAAAGTCACGTGTGTGTGTGAGGTCACGCCAAAGGCCACGTGGGACTTTGAATTTCGCAGTCGTGGAATGGGATGGGATGCAACGACGACGACGATGATGATGATGTTATTGAGAAGAAGGGGTCGCTGCGGGCAATACGCACACACACCGCCCTCACTTCAATTGCCGTACCGCACTACGCGCCGCCTTCGGCTCCCGCGCCCGCCTCGGCCCTCTCCTTGGCCTTGATCTCCTTTCTCTCCCTCACCCACCTCTCAATCTCCTCCTTGAGCTCCGTCGCGGGCTTACACTCCTCCAGCTTCAAGGGCATCCGGTTGAACGGGTCCGTAGCATCACTCAAGAGGTGACTCTTGATGGTGCTCAAGTCGAGGATCGCCCCACTCGAAGGGAGACGCACGGGCTCGCGCATAAGCGTCGCCATGAGCGGGTCTGCATACTCATCCGGTAGCTCGCCCAGGTCCTCCTCTTCTTCCCGCTCCTCGGCGAGGACAGCCTCCACGCGGTCCACGAGCGCATCGAGGGACTCGAGCTCCAGCGCGCTCTTGAGCATGTGGCGCGCGGCAATCGACCGCGCCTTGAAGAAGTTCTCCTTGCGGTAGGACCGCCCGTCTGCGGCAATGGCCTTGACGAATTCGCGGCGGGAAGCCAGGTTCAGGTAGACGGAGAGAATCTGCTGGAGGAGGGTGCGGGGCTCGAAGCGCACGACTTTGGCGTCCTTGACTTTGAGCTCGGTGCAGCGCGGGCCGACGAGGACATCGAGGTTAAAGTCCAGCATCGCAGCGAGGCGGGAGACGATTTCCGGCGTGACGAAGGCGTCTTGCGTGACAGACGTCAAGTCGATGAGCAGGCGCAGAAACTCGTTGCCAAAGGAGAGCATGGACCGCACTTGGCCCTCGAGGCTGTGCACGTGCGACGTCACCTCTTGCCGCTCCTCGGCAGAGCGCGCCTCCCAGCTCGCACCAGCGCCCATCTCCTGCTGCTTCTGGTGCAGCTCTACGAGCTTCTCCAGCGCATCGTCCAAGAGGAACGTCACGTCATTCATCAGGCGGTTGATGAACACGACGAAGCCGTCTGAATTGCCCGTCGCCTCACCCTGGATGCGCGCCATGTGCTCCGGGTTGTTCCAGATGACTTGGAAGATTTGCGACAGATTGTACCGGATGCGGAACTTGTCGTAAAACTGCGTGTGGCTGCCCGTATTCTCTGCTTCGACCCAGAAGCTCATCATGGCGGGGACGAGGTGCCGCAGGGCGAGCGGATGGCAGTTAATGACGTCGCCCATGATGCCCACCTTGAAGTCGCCATAGGGGATGATGTTCCACCACATGACCTCGGCCAGCTTGGCCTTGAGAAAGGGGTTCTTGATGAACCAGCCCGACGACAGGAACGTCACGCTAAACGTCACAAAGTCCTTTTTCGAGGCTTCGTTTAGGCTCAACGGCTTCCAGTGCGCGACAAAGAGGAGGATGTTGCACACGTCTTCAAAGATGTGCTCGGGCAGCATCCGGAAATGCTCTGGCACCGTCTGCGGCAGAGGCAGCTCTACGGTACGCTTGGGGTGCTCGCCGCGCGGGTCTGCGACGCGCACCAGCCACGTCATGGTGAAGCTGACAAAGTGAATGATGCGCTCCAGGAACTCGGGTGCAAGGAGCTGCGCATGCGCCGCCTGGTTGGCGGCCTTCATTGCCTCGATGTCTGCCTCGGACTTTTTGATCCAGGCCTCGTACTGCGGTGCTTGCGGCGTCGATGCCCACGTGTCTTTGCTGTCCTTGATCTCCTTGAGGCGCTTCGACAGCTCCGTCTTGCGCTCCTGCCGCTCGTCGCAGGTGCGAATGGCCTTGGCGGGGCCGAGGCTGAGCATGCGCAGTGTCAAGAAGAAGACTTCTGTGATGAAGTTCGGTGGTTCGGTGGTGGCAGGCTCCGCCTCGTCGACCCACTTTTGCGCCTCGGGCTCCGAGGCATTGAGGCGCGTGAGGGAAGAGACGTCAAAGCGCTTCTGGCGGCGGTGGTACTCTGGGTCGATGCGGTCAATCTTGGAGTACGTGGGGTCCATGAATGGCTCTGCAAAACGCTCCAGTGTCTCGAACAAGTTGCACATGAATCCGTCGCTGGACACGACGTCTTGCTTGACGCGCATCTGCCCACGGCGGCGGTTCAAGTCTGCGGCGCGGCCCCAGAACTGGAGGACATTCTCTCTACTGTCGCGGCCGGCGCGGACCATGTTGTTGAAGAGGCGAAAGTGCAGGCCGTGGACGACGCTCATCGTCTGCTCGAGGGAGCGGAAATTGCTGGCGAGCTCTTCTCGAGAGCGCGAAGAGGGATTGGAAAAGTACTCTTCGACGAGCTTGGGCGCCGTGTCGGGAAAGGAGCTCAGCCGGAGTAGTGGGCCCAGGAGGCTGTCGAACTCGAGACGCTGAGCGGCAACGTCATCGGGGTTAAAGGAGCGTGCGCTGGTGAGTGCGCCAGCAATTTGCTTATTGTCGCACATGTCGACAATGGGCGAGACGTGAGAGCGCCAGTCAAAGCCGCCAATGTGCATGCCCTGGGTCGGTGCCGCCCGTGGGCCGCCCAGTGGCGCCTGCGGGGCTGCGCCGCCCAGGCCAGCGCCTCCGAGGAGCTGGGTGAGGACGCTGCGGACGTCGCCTGCCTGAGCTGCGGCCTGCAGCGCTGCCTGGTTGGCGCTGGGTGCTGCAGTGGAGTTGTCGCCGCTGGGGCCCTCCTCGGGGGACGTGCTCAGGACACCATCGCGGATCCGCCGTGTAATTTCAGCGACGGCAGGCTCGAGGATCTCTTCGAGGCCATCATTCTGGAAGCGGGTGGCGAGCTGGGAAAGAAAGAGGGGCGTCTCGTTTGCGTCGAGTGTGGTAAAGGACCGGGATGCGTCTCCGGCAGAGGTGACACCGGAGAGGCTGAGAATGCTGGGTACGAGTACGAGTGGGGAGAGTGTGCGGCTTCCCTTTTTGTAGCGCGGGAACATGTCTGGTGCCTGTAGGACGAGGCCGGCATAGGATACGATGAGTGCGGAAATGTCATCTAGTGCGGTTGAGGCGGCCGTAGCTGCGGCTGGGTTGGCGCTGAGCTGCTTCTTGACGAGGGGATATTCACGCTGACACCTGCGCCAGGCGGCAATGAGACAGTCCCAGCTGGTGTCATTCTCGTCGAGATTGGCGAGTGCTGCGAGTGCTACGTCGTCGTCGGTCATGGAGTCGCCCATGGGATCCATGGAGAGTCGGGAGATGAGGACGCGGTCTACGATGGATGGGTCTGTGCGGGGCGGGTCTGCGCAAAGCGTGGCGGGGGTGGTGTCGGTTTGTTAGCCTTGTATGCTACTTGAGTGTGAGCGCATCGCGGCCACTAACCTTGCCCCTCCTGCCTTAGCTCATCAGCGAGGTCAGCGAGATACACGACGCTGTGATTGGTCCGATCTGCGACATTTGGATCGAGTGTGATGTTAAAGATGCGGTCCACTACCGTTGCCTTCCAAGCGTCCAGGGGCGCCGTGGGCGGCGTGTTCGAACTCGACGCCATTGTGGTCGCTTGCGAGGTTGTTTCGTTTCGAGCGAGCGAGGGTGGAATCGACTGGCGGTAATGCTTTCCTTGAATGCCTGATGGAGTGGGTATTGCGGGAAGACTTACAATCCAGACCATGAATGCTCTCTCCTGTCCCCTTCAGCTGGCTACTTACCCCTCCTAGTGGCGTGTGCGTGTGCGTGTTGCTTGTGCGAGTGTGCGTGGCCCCAGCGTGCGTGTGCGTGTGGAGTCGAGCAGCCAGCCGTGTCACGTGACGCCAAGCTCCCACCATTGTTGCACGTGACCCTTTTTGCCTCGCACAGGCCATGCATGCACGGCAGCCGGCGAGTTGAGGCGGGTGAGCAAGTGAGCGGGTGAGCGGGTGAAGCGGAATCGGGCAGAGGCGGGCGTTGCAGTTGGAGAGGGACAAGAGCAGAGCATGTGAGCGTGTTCACAAGTTCATGCCTTACCATATCCCCCGAATCACCCACCGATTCTCCCACAACCACACCCACCACCATGTCAGTCTGCGACATCAAGCTCGACCCTTCTGCCTCTGCCTCTGGCGACGCCCACTCCCACTCGCATTCGCACGAGGACACGTCCGCCTCGGCCTCGCACTCCCACTCCCACTCCCACTCGGGCGGCGACCACGGCCACACACACGATATCATGGACCACCCTGGCAAGTTCCATCAGCGCGACCTTCCCGATTTCTCTCGTCGCGATTGGGAGGAGCGCGCATTTACCGTTGGGATTGGTGGGCCCGTTGGGTCTGGCAAGTGAGTGGGGGGTGGGTTGGCAGCGTGTTGGCGTCACGCCGGGCATATGGGCATATACATGTATATCCAGCAGTGGGGAAGGAGTCGTCGCTGACACTGACACTACTTCCACCGTCTGACCCACCGCCACCGCACAGAACCGCCCTCCTGCTCGCCCTCTGCCGTCGCCTCCGCTCCGAACTCAACCTCGGCGTCGTAACAAACGACATCTTCACGCGCGAGGACCAAGAGTTCCTCATCCGCAACTCCGCCCTCGTCCCCACATCTCGCATCCGCGCAATCGAGACGGGCGGCTGCCCGCACGCAGCCATCCGCGAAGACATTTCCGCCAACATGGAAGCCCTCGAGCAGCTCCAAGCGGAGTTTGGGACGCAGCTCCTCTTTGTCGAGAGTGGTGGTGATAACCTCGCGGCGGCGTATAGCGTTGAGTTGGCTGATGTACACGTGTACGTCATTGATGTAGCGGGGGGTGACAAAGTCCCGCGTAAGGGCGGGCCGGGGATCAGTCAGAGTGATATTCTCGTGATTAACAAGATTGACTTGGCGCCGCATGTGGGTGCCAGTCTCGAAGTCATGGATCGCGATGCGGCAAAGATGCGCGATGGGGGGCCTACGGTATTCACCAGTGTCAGGGAGGGTAAAGGCGTTGAGACGGTCGTGGAGCTCATCCTCGATGCCAGGAAGAGGGCAGGCGCAGACAAGGCGGGCAGGCCACTCGACAAGGCGTGAGCCCGCGAGGCGTGGCGACGAGTACTCAGCAATTGAAACACCCTTGCATTCCTATAGACAGGTGGGGCCACGTGCACTACCGCCTGCGTCCCGCTCCTACCCCCACCCCCACGCCCCAACTCCTCCACCTCTCCCTCGCCTTTCTCTCCCAAACACCCGCCAGCCCTCCCTCCTCTGCCGCCGCCGCAGATGCCGCCGCTTCACTCCCACTCCCACCCGCAGGATGGTCCCACTCCTCGCGGCCTATCAACCTCGCAGTAAGCAGTGAGCGCGGGAGGTGCAGTCCCCCCTGTATGGCTGCATCACCCGCGTACGGCGCGAGGCGGACACGGACGGTATACTCTGGGGGTGCGAGGGCTCTTATTTCTGTTTCTCTGGTGGGTGGGTGTGGGGGTGGTTGGAAGAAGGTGGAGGGGTCAGTATGGGGTATTGTATGTGAGTACAGGCAGGACGATGTTATGTGGGAGGAAGACGCGCGGGGTACTCACACTCTGCGCCTCAACCCAGGAATGGCCGCAACCCCACCGAAGAGGACAATGTTCCCATACATGAGAGCTTGCATCGCTTCTCTTTGTGCTTCAGCTTCCTCGTCTTCCTCGTCGTAGTCTTCCTCCTCTTCCTCTTCCTCCTCCTCCTCGCCACCTGAAGACTCCGCCCCGCCCCGCCGCCGCCGCCGCCGCCGCCTCCGCCCAGTCGCCTGAATCGCAGCGTGAATCAGCGCAGGTAAAGGCAGTTGCTGTGCCAGACCAACGCTCTGTGGCGCAAAGAGGATTTCGGGGACTTGCCACCGTTCTTGCGTCAGTGTGATGATTTGGTCGTCGTCGTCGTCGTCTTCTTCTTCTTCCTCGTGAGGGGGCGGTCTTGCTGCTGCTGGGGCGTTGCGTTTCTTCTTCTTTGCGAGCTCTGCGGGCTGAGCCTGGGGAGGAGGGCGCTTCTTACTGCGGTTCTGCCTCGAATCGGAGCCCGGTTCTGAGTCCGAAGCCGAAGCCGAGGCAGTAAAGTCCTCGTCGTCTTCATCGTCATCATCATCCGCATCGTCATCTTGACCCTTGCCCCCTGCATCACCTCGCTCGCGGGCAGCACCCACACCCTCTACCTCTTGTAGCGCACGGAGCACCTCCCTATCCGCTATAAAGGCGTCTTCCCCTTCGTCGTCGTCGGCGTCGTCGGCGTCGTCTTCCCCCTCTGTGCGGTCTACCCCGCGCCGCCGCCTCCCAGCCCCAGGCCCCCGTACCAACCGAGCGTACCTCCGCGCGTCCGCCGTACGCCCATCATCACCACCACCACCGCCGCCGCCGCCGTAGTCATCGGCGTCGGCGTCAGGCAGGGCAAAATCCTGTTGTATGGGGTTACGCATCCGTCTCGCCTTGCAGCGGCGGTCCAGCTCTAGGAGGGTATGAGCATCCCAGGTGTGTGGGCGGGCGCGTAGTCGGGACCGTCCTCGTGCTCCTTCGTCCCCCTCGCCCTCGCCACCCTCCAAGCTACTAGCAGCCACGAACAAACTCCCCTCCTTTACCCTCGCCACAATCCAACTCTCATCACTGACGTCCCACTGCCTAAACGATATCCCCTCTTTCAGTAAATTCGTCATCATCTTGCCGCCTACGTCTAGTCTGCGTACAGCCCCCCACTGGACATCACCATGTAAGAGGGGGATGGCGTGCGTCGAGGAGTGGGAGAGGTCCACGTAGAGGGCTGCTTCGGGGCGGCGGGGCGTGGGGATGCGGTACGTCGTAGCAGCAGCAGCAGTAGAGGCGGTGGTGGTGGATGCCAGAGGAAGTTGAGAGGGGGAGGCAGAGGGCGCAATGGAGTGCGGGTTGAACCCCGAGGGGCGCTTCTGGCGGGAGGAGGCACGGCGGGAGGCCGGTGGCGAATGCGGGGTTGTCGTCGTTGTCGTTGATGTTGCCATCGTTTTTGAAGGCGTGGCTGGCGCTGCGAGCGTGGGCGTCCCTGCCGCGGCTTGCGTCGTCGACACCGCAGTCCCGCCCGTCATGGGCGCATAACTAGCCATCTGCGCACTGGTGCATCTCCACAATGCCCTCACGCCATACTCTTGAAAAAAGATTGTATCCAGCGCATTCTGCAGTTCCGTCACAGTAAAGTACCCCTCTGTGACCACTAAATTCCACCCTTTCAGTAGCGGGCCCTGGCCTGGTGACACCCCAGCCTTGGCCAAAGCAAGCCCAATCTCCACATCCCAAATCGCGCGCTGCGCCACCCAATCAACGCACAACCCGCGCTCAAACGGAACACGGAGGACTAAACCCGAGAGATCAGGGCAGCGCACAGGATCGTCAATCTCGCTGCCTAGGAGGATGGTAGTGCGCGAGCGCGAGCGCGTACGGGCAATGGCATTGCTGCAGGAGTGGAGGGTGGTGTGTACTGGTTCGGGGCCGGTGGGTTGGAGGGAGAGACGCAGGGAGGAGGCGCCGCAGTCGAGGATGGCTAGGGGGTAGAGGGAGGGGGTGGTGGGTGTGGGAACTGGCATGGCGGTGCGGGTGGGGTTGGCGGGTGGGAGTGGCAGGGAGGCAAGGAGCGCAAGGAGGCAACGAGGGGAAAGGTCAAGTGAGTGCGGGGGTTGGTTGGTTGTCGTCGTCGTGGGTGGAGAGGGAGTTGACCCTCGGCAGGCGACCCTCGGCAGGCGACCCTCGGCAGGCGACCACACGCGAGTTGACCCGCGGCAAAGAGTCTCAACCCTGAATTCTCTCATCAGATGAGAAAGTCCCGCCTGTCGAGGGTTCGAGTCGAGGCGTGGGTGAAGAGCGGGTAGTCAATCCTCCCTCCCTCCTCACCTTCCACAACTAGTCACTCTCACTACCCGTCCACCCACCCACAATGTCCCCCACAGCAACCACTCCCCCGCAAGATGCACCCGCGACGTACGACCCCTTTCCCAAGTTCCGCTACTCTGGGACACTGCGACCCGCCTACCCCCTGAGCAAGAACAAGCGCGTACCGCCTAGCATTGTCCGACCGAATTACGCACGCGAGGAGGTGAGGCATAATTTCTGGGGGTTTTGGTGGGATGTGCGTGCTGTGGCGCAGAGTGGGCGTGTACGAATCAGAAACATCTCCTCGCACTGGTAGGGGCACTGGAACTGACGCATGCGCTCTACCGTACCCCTCGCACTTACTCTCGCCGCCACGCCCCGCCAGTTCATGTCCTCGCGCAACATCCGTATCAACTCGCCCTCTGACATTGCCGGCGTACGCCAGGCAAGCACCCTCGCGCGACAAGTCCTCTGCCTCGCGCGGGACGCCATCCGCCCGCGCGTCACAACCGACGCAATCGACAAAATCGTCTTTGCCGGAGCGGTAGCGCGTGACTGTTACCCTTCTCCCTTGGGGTACCACGGCTACCCGAAGAGTGTGTGCACCTCCCTGAATGAAGTCATCTGCCATGGTATTCCCGATGGGCGGCCGCTCGTCGAGGGGGATGTGATCAATGTGGATGTTACGCTGTATCACAAGGGCCATCATGGGGACTTGAATGCCACGTGGGTGGTAGGACCAGAGGGCGTCCTACCCGGTACGTTTCACTCTCCCCACTGTGCCCTGCCCGCCCCACCAGCGGAGGAGCTCTCACGCCGCAGAGAGGGAGAAACACCCGAGCAGAAGCTCATTCGTGTTGCCCGGGAATGCCTCGATCTCGCCATTGGGATTTGTGGGCCCGGCGTACCCTATGGTGAGATTGGCAAGGTCATTCAGCCACACGCGGAGGAGAATGGATTTGCCGTGGTCAAGAATTATACGGGACATGGCGTGGGTAAAGTCTTCCACGGCGCACCGACGGTATTCCACCACAAGACGAAGCAGAGTTGGGGCGTCATGGCGCCGGGGCATGTGAGTGTGCAGGGCCCGCAGGTGACTGACATTGTGTCAATGCACTCCGGAATCATCCCCACTGACACCCGCCTCATCCCCATCTCCATCTCCATCCCGCCGCCCCCTCGCCCCACTAGATCTTCACAATCGAACCCATGCTCTCCGCGACGCCTCCCCCCGTAGGGTGCAAGGACCTCTCCTGGCCAGACGATTGGACCGTCACCACGACGGATGGCGCGCACAGTGCAGCAGCAGAGGAGACGCTCCTCATTACTGAGGTGGGTGTCGAGGTACTCACTGCCGAGGGGGGAACGAGTGTGGCGGTGGATACGAGGGAGGAGAGGAGGAGGAGGGGGTTCCTCAAGGAGGTGGAGGGGGAGGCGGTGGAGTGAGGCGTGTATCTGCGTGTGTGCGTGTGTGTACGGTAATGTCATTCCATGTCATGCCATGCCATGCCATGTCATGCAACCTCTCAAATCCCAGTCCAATCTCATGGAATTACGTGCGTGACACATCCCCCCTTCACCCCCTCATCCTCGCCAAAACCCAAGCCTGCCGTGCCACCCGCCCCTCCTGCACAGTAAGCACCTCCAACCGCTTCCTACAATCCGCCAGCCTCTCCCTCTCCACCCTACTCAAAACCTTTTCCACCCCCTCAGCAACCACATCCGTCCTCTCCACTTTCGCGAGTAGTGCAGCCTGGCGTTGCCTCTCCCTTGCGCGGCGCTGCGCAAGACGCGCTTGCGTACGCAGGAGGTTATCCTCTAGCCAGGCGAGGGCGCGGGATAAGTCCAGGTGGTATAGGAAGAAGGTACGTTGCGGGTTGCGGTCAGAGGCAGAGGACTTGGGGACTTCTTGCAGGGAGAGGACGGACGAGGCCAGGAGAGAGGCACAGGCTTCGCGCGTTTCGGCGAGAGGGAGGAGGGCGAGTTTGGAAATCTGGGCGTGTGTGCGTGAGTGAAGAGGTTGGTCAGTGGGTCAGCTTCAGTAAAGGCGTGTGATGGAGTTGGAGCGCCGAACTCGCCCGCCTCGGTCGCTCCGCTCCCTCGGCTGGGCGCGTCACTCACCTGCTTCTCCTCGAGCTTCCCCTCTTTCCTAAGCACACCCAACACCTTGACCTCTGCCTCGCCAAACGTCCCCTCGACCGTCTTCTTGAGCATCGCCCACTTGACTTTCCTCGCCGCAGCAGCAAAGTCCACAATCGTACTACTACTGATCTTGCTCCCCGTCGGTGTCGGTACATCTGCATTCGTCGTGCCAGGGAGGAGGAAGCGCAGTGCCGTCGTAGCCGCGGCGGTATCGCGTGGTGCGCCCCCCGCTCCGCCAGACTTGGCAGCCATGACGTCCTCTGCGCGGGAAAGGAGCGCCACGTACTCGCAGAGGAAATCGTAGCGCGAGGGTGCCTTGTTTGAGCCCGACGAAGAAAGGGAGAGGAACCGCGCCTTGTCGAAGCCGCGGTTGAGCCCCGCATTGGGGGGTAAGCTACTTGCTAGGACTGTGAGGCTCACGGCTTCACTGCGGTCGTCGGCTACGCTCGGCCAGCCACCACGCTCGACGCGGCGCACATCCGCAGCAGAGAGGATGCGCGAGTAGACGTCTGCGGCATCGGGGTTGAATTGCGAGGCGATGAGTGAATGCAGGACCTCGTTGCGGATGTGCACGTCGAAACGGTCGTAGTTGACACAGAGGAAGACGTCTTCGTCGACGATGACGTCGTCCAGCCGGGCCTTTTCCACGTCGCTGAGGGAAGCCATCCAGGCCGTGTCGTTGTTGTTCCCGTCCCCGTCGGCATGTGACGATGCTGTACCGTTCATTGCACGACCCCCGCCCGCCTTGCCCGCCTTGCCCCGCGACTTTTTCCGCCGGCCAGAGTCATCGCCGTCGTCTGAGTCGTCGTCTGAGTCGCTGCCAGCATCGCTGCGATCACTCCCACCTTCAATGGCCAGCCTGCTGCGCTTCTTTCCCGCCTTTTTCCCATTGGTCGCGGCCTTGGCAGCAGGCGAGGCCTCTCGTGACCGCTTCTTCCCTGCGACCCCCCGCCCTGCCTTGGCGGCCTTGGCCCTTGTCTCGTGCGCGTCGTCGTCTGTGCGCGGCCTGTATCCCGTTCCCCTGGCCTCTGCGCGCTCAGTGCTAATCTTCTCATTGACTTCGGCCTCCATATCGCGGAGGTCCTGCGGCTTGGGTATACCCTTGAAGCGCTTCTTTGCGGCATTGGTATAGGCAATGCGAATATCGTGTGGGGAGAGGTGCGCCAATTGCGTGCTGGGGAGGACGTGCGCAGAGAGGAGGAGGTGTGTGATGAGTGGTCGGGTGGCGGGCGAGTGGCGCGAGGTAGAGGGAAGCTGCTCGATGAGGTCGGACACTTGGATGCTACCATTGAGGAGGATGAGGCGGATGATGTCCAGCCCTGCCTGGCCCCACTGCCGTTGTGCTATCTCCATGTAGGTACCGAAGCGTGTGCGCACCAGCACGGCATCGGGGTTCATCTGGAAATACTCTGTTCCGCCCGGTGTATCCGGATCGCGTAGAAGACTGCCATCTGCATCGAGTCGGACGTGGTACAGTACATTGTGCTGCACGAGGACAAGGAGCGTGTGTAAGAGGTGCGGGCGTGACGTGGCTGGCTTGGTGCTCGTCGACTGCTGCTGCGACAGGAAGCGCTCCAAGTCGCGGAGGGATAGCCTACCCCGCGAGAGCAGTACCGAGGAGACGTGCGCCGCAATGGGCCCAAAGTGATCGAGGATGATCTGCTCGGCTAGGAGGAGCTTCTCGCGGCTGTGCGTGGTGCGGGAAGAGGACATGCCATCGGGATTGAGCTGCGTGGGGTCGATGGCCGTGGCGGCATCGGCTGCGTTGGCCGCAGCAGCCCTCTTGGGCGGCATTGCGTGGGGGGTTGTGGCAGCGGCGAGGTGTGGTGGTACTGACCTGCCTGAGAGGGATAAAGAGTCACGACGGAAGAAAGCAGGGGCAAGACTGGGCGGGGCGAATAAAAAGGGCAGCATACATTCAACCTGGTGCGCTCCTGGTGCGCATCCTCATCCTCGCCTCGTAGTAATTGGAAATCTCTCTCGCCGGACACGCCACGCGAATTGTTGCCGCGGCTCAACTCGTCGTCTGCGCTGCGGGGCACACAAAAGGCGCATCGTGTAGAAGAACAACACCTGGTCAAAAGGAGCTTCGAACCTACTTACGTCCCACGTCCCAAGTCCCACGTCCACATGCCAGCTTCGCCACTGCACCGCACTGCACTGTATGCAATCCATTTGCAAGCAAGTCCATTGCAATACGTAGCGCCTTTCCGTCTTTCCGTCTTTCCGTCTCCGTCTTTCCGTCCGAGGTCCGTTCGAGGGAGGTCCTGGCCTGACCTGACCTGCGCGAGTGAGTGAATGAGCAGTTGGGTGAGTGGGCAAGTGAGTGAGTGAATAAGTGAGTGGGTGAAGCCACTTACTGGCCGCTGGTTACTGAATGCAAATTCGGATGTGTAAGTCGAAGTCTGTACGCAGAGTGTAGCCCTCACGTGCGCGAATTCGCACCCACCGCTGCAGGCATGTCTGTCGGATTGTCTGATGAATGGATTGGCTTGGATGGATTGGGCTAGAATGGACCAGAATGGACCGCAATGGAATGGCATCGGTTGGCGCTCATCGCGTCGGAGCGGATTGGTACAGGACGAGATGGGACGAGAGGCAAGGGTCCCAAGGAGTCTACATGCGCGTCTACGTCTGAGTCTACGTCTACTTGCACGCTCGCAATCGCAGTCGCACTCGCCTCTACTCTCCTGCTTCCCTCGCCCCGCACCCGCCCCGCCTGGCAATCGCCTCAAGTCGCTGCGCCCTCGCTTACGCTCGTGCGCCGCTCGTGCTACACTACGCATAATAATCGCTCCTCCCCAACGCCCAAGCATTCACCTCATTCAACTCCTCTGTCCCAAACCTCTCCTGCACCTCCTTCCAGTTATCCTGATGCGTCCTCTTCCACTCCTTTGCGCATTTCTTAATCGTCGTGCTAATCGGCGGGGGGTCATCCGTGTGCTGGCAGACCGTCTCCAGCAACAAGGAGGGCATCCACGCGGGGACGTCATACGGAAAGGCATTGAGGAGGGCTGTGGCGCCGAGGATGCCCGAGTGGAGCTCGATGAGTGCAGGGGCGTAGGACGGGGTCCCGCGGGGGGGAAGGACCGCCGCGCGGGTGACGATACTCGTGAAGCGCGATTTGAGGTCGTAGATCAGGCGGCGGGGGGAGCAGCGCACGACGCCAGAGAGGGACGTGGCGACCATTTCGCGGACTTCGGGGTGTACGTCCTTGAGGAGGGAGAGGAGCACCTCGACGATGCGGCGGACGTCGCCTGGCGAGAGGTAGAAGAGGTTCTGGAAAAAGGCTACCTGGAGGATGGGGAGTGCGTCCAAGCGCACACGCCAGCTGTCTTTACTCTCTGCGATGATGCCTAGCAGTGCGCGCACGAGCTTCCCCGCGAGAGGGCCGGGCCCATAGTGGTGCGTCGAGATGGCAGTGAGCGCCGCCCGCGCTAGTCGGCTCAGCTCCGAGTTGTCCTTGAGCTCCAGCATCTCGAAGATTTGCGGGAGGAAGTCGATGGCGTGCGCCGCAATGCCCGACACGCGGTGGTCCCCCAGCGTCGTCGTGAGCCACAGAAGCGCCGTCATCGAGGCGGAATCGTACGTCGACTGGCCTTGCGACGTGGGCACACGCTGCGCCTTGCACTCTGCCAGCTTCGCGCCGAGGCGGGCAAAGCGTGCGGCGTAGGCGGCGTCGTCGAGCGATGAAGACGGCGGCGCAGCAGAGGATGCCCGCGCCTCGTCGTGCGCAGCGTCGACGAATGCCCGCACAGAGCCGTACTGCGGCGCAACGCGGAACAGCTCCATGTCCGTCAGGTTCTCGCTCTGGAGGTGGCGAATCTCGGTAAAGGACGAATCAAAGCGCGCCGTGTAGGCCTCGACGAGTTCGCCTGACCGGGCCTGAAACTTGCGGTCGAGCGTGGAGATGATGCTGCGGAGCATGCCGTGGGCGCGAATCTGCAGGCTGAGGGACTCGACTTCGTCGTCGCCCGCGAGGTAGCGGCGCACCTTGGACAGGACAAAGTCGTGCACGGGGACCGAGCGGCGTGGGTCGCGCCCGTCAAAGGCCTGGGCAATGACCTCTTCCCATACGGGCGCCGAGTCCTGCGTCGACTCCTTGAAGATGCGCGGCAGAAGCGGCGCAAACCATGCCCAAAAGGCAGCGTCCCAGTCTCGCGGCCAGCACTTGCGTCCGCGCAGCAAGCCAATGACGCCTTCGGACGCAGCGCGATGCTTGTGGCGGTCCTTTTCTTCGATGAGCTCATCGACGACGGGCGCCACTGCGTCGAGTAGGCGTGTGCCGTACACTTGTGCGAAGCCCTTGAGCAGCGAGACGTTCTCCAGGGCGGGCATGTCGCGCTTCTTTTCCTGCGCAAGAAGGCCAAAGTACTTTTGCCAGAAGCCCTCGCGCGAGACGGCCGCCCACAGCGAGTCCATGGCCGCCTGTGAGGCCGGGTCCCAGTCGTACGGCGCGTGACCCTGCGCTGGGAGTGTGTAGTACGTCTGCTCTTTCCCCCACGCCAGCCAGCCCAGCGTCTGAGAGTCAATATACTGCGGCTCAGCGTCTTCGTCGGGCTCAAAGAAGCTCTCAAACGTCTTGCGCTGAAACTCGGCGCTGACGGGCACCTCGAGGTCGCGCTTGCGCTTGAGCGGATTCGTCGTCTTGGCCAGGACGAGGTCCGTGTCGTTTGCGGCTAGGGTGCGCACCTTGAAATAGTACAGGACGCGAGAGACGGCGCCCGTGGCGTACTTGCGCATCACGGGATTGTCGGCGAGGAGCTGGCCAGCAAAGTAGGCGGCCACCTCGGGGTCCAGGGGCTGGTCCTTGCGGATCAGGGAGCGGAGGATGCGCGCCGAGTACTGCGCAAAGGACCAGTGGGTTTGCGGTGCCTGGGCGATGCGCAGCAGCTCGGGCGTCAGCCGCGCGTGCAGACCGTCGGTCATCTGCGAGCGCAGCAGGCGGGCCGCAGCCACTCCTTCGAGCACGTGAGGCGGCGAAACGGGCAGCGTGACCACACCGGCCGCTTCCGCTTCCGCGACCTTGGTGAGGAGCTCCTTGTCTGCCTCGAGACGGTACTTGAGCGTCGAGGGCTCAGCAAACCGCGCGCAAAAGTCGCCAAGAATCCCGCGAATGAGCTTCTGGAGCGATGGCTTGGGGTGGTGCTGGGCATTGATGAGGCAGAGAATGTAGTCGGCGGCAAAGCGCGGGTCGGTAATGGCCATGTTGGAAAAGCCCTTGCCGCCGAGGCAGTAGAGTGCGCCCTTGACGCGGTCGTCGGTGTTGGCCCCTCCGGGCAAGGCAACCGTCCTGATGAGCGTCTCGATGCAAATCTGCCTCGCGCCGTCGTAGAGGCCTGCGACGGTGTCGAGGGTGTGCTGTGCTGTCTTGCGTACCGACACGTAGGAGCTCATGCAAAACTCCAGCAGCACATCCTTGATCATGCGGTCGTCGAGGGCGCTCCTGCGGCGGTGAAAGGCGTTGAGGCGGGATCTCGAGGCATGGTAAAAGGCAGCTCGGCGGGCCCACAGCACTCGCGGCTCCTCCTTTTGGCGAGGGTGTACCTTGCACAGCTTGCGGTAGAACTGGAGTGCATACGAGTGGTGGTCGTAGTCGTCTTTGAAGTAGCTGTAGTCGGTCATGTACCCGCGCACGGACCGCAGCAGGAGCTTGATGCAGTCCTGCTTGTCCTCGGCGGCCTCGGCGGCGCTGGACGTGGCGCAGCGGTAAAGGACTTCGCCCACGCGCTGGCGGAAGCGCACCACGTACTGATAGCGGGCGTCGCTTGCGTCTGTGAGGATGAAGCCTGAGCGGAAGCGCGGCGGTGGCTTGATAAAGTCCATGCACTCCTCGCCTGCGTCTGACACGGCCTCGCCGCCACCGAGTTCCGGGTCCTGCACCAGATTGGCCTGGGCGCGGAAGCCCATGCGCACCACTTGGAGTTTGCGGCAAAAGTCATTGGACCAGACTTTATCCCGCTGGCCAATCTCGACGGACTGCATCGTTTCGAGCTCGTCCAGGGCCGGCTCGACGACGAGCTTGAAAATGTCGACGACGAGGTCAATCTCGGCATCGCTCGGGAGGTGCCACGAGAGCTTGACGTCGCGCGCCTCGTACATCTTGCCCCACACCAGGTGCGCCTTTTTGTCGAGGGCCGGATCGGCCCACTCGTCGGGATTGAGAAAGTGGTACTCGGATGGGTAGATGCCGCAGAGGGTGGTGATGACCCTGCTGACCAAACAGGACGTGAGCGAGTAGCCGCGCTCGGTGCGCGTGCGGGCTACGAGGAGCTGGATGAGCGACAGGAGGGTATCGCGGTGGTCCAACATGGCCGAGCCCGAGTAGCTCAGGGCGCCCATGAGGCAGGAAAGGTGCCAGTGCAGCGTCGTATCGCTGGCCAAGGGCTTGTGCGTCGACGTGGTCCGCACAGAGCTGGCGCCGTGCTCGATTTCGGAGCGGATGCGGCGGTCCACCATGGGAATGACCTTGGCGAGGACCATCTTGGGGTTGACGCGGGAAAAGGTGGCAACAATGGACCCAACGGCACGATTGGCACTGGCATTGACCGTCTCGGAACAGTACTTGAAGACGATGTCAAAGACTTCCTGGTGCCAGCGCGGGTGCAGGGCGGCGACGAGGGCGTCGGTGGCCGAGCAGAGTGACGTGATCATGCTCTCCTCTTGTTTGCCGCCGATTCTGCCCTTTGTGCCCTCTTCAGGGAGCGACTCCAAGAGGACAAAGACGCGCTTAAAGTACTCGTGGATCCACTCTTGAAATCCTGCCGTGCTGAGCTTCAGTGCATCGTCTTCTTCCGTCGCGGGCGCCGCGCCTTGACCACCGTCGTCGTCGATGAGCTCTGGCCGGGTGAGGTCGTCTACACGCACAGTGAGGAACGCACTGATGACGAATGCACAGGCAAACATCGTCTTGGTGGCGTCGGTGGGGTCAAAGGCCGGAAGACAGAGGTAGAGGAGGGGCACCAGGTGCTTTCCCCCTGCGGCAAAGTTGGAGCGCGATACCATGGGCATGGCCAGGGCGGACATGGCCGAGAGAATGGCCGTCGTTCGCTGCGTCGTCTCGAGCTCCTCGAGGGCCGGGTAGGCGCGGTCGAGGAAGGGGGGTATGATCAGCTCGGGCTCCAAGAGGGCCAGGCGGCGAAGAGCGACTTGGGTGGCGCCCATGGTAAAGGGATCCTTGCCAAACATGCTCAACAGACACACCGTCTTGGTGGCGCTGACAAACTCTCGTTTAATGGCATTGGTGAGCTGCCTGTGCGGAGGCACCTTTGTGTTGGCCTTGTGCTCGTCGACCCAGCGGGTATAGAAGACTTTGGTGAGGTCAGATACGAGTGTGGACAGCGTGTATTGCCAGGGCCCCCAATTGGAGGGGTGGAAATACGTCTCCGTTGCCTGGAGGAGGCGTGCGAGGGCGTCAAGAGCGCGTGAGCCGGCGAGAAAGTGCGTCTGTTCGTGGGCGGTCGAGCCAGGCGTGCCAGGCGTGCTGGGGGTACTCAGTCCACTATCTTGTCCTTTGTCATCGCTGCTCGCTACGGCCCCATCGACACTCATGCAATAGACGATGATGACGGCGAGGCTGCTGATGCGGTCGGAGCGCTTGAGCATGCGCAAGACGGAATTGTCGACGGCCGTGTCTGCTCCGACGCTGATCCCGGCACTCTGGGCCATGAGGGCTGCGTTGGCGTCTTTGCTAGCGCCGACGGGCAGGCCAGCCCCGCGTAGGGCCTTTGTCATGACGAGGGCGAATTGATCGCGTGTGAGGAGACCCACGTCTTTCCAGAGGCCAGGTGGGGGTGAAGGCGGCGTGGCAGGTGTGGTCGGCATGGCAGATGTGCTCGGTGTGGCAGATGAACCCGCAGCATCGACGACGACGTCGTCTACTGCAGAGAGGTGCGGGTTGGAGTGCATCTCTGAAAGACGGGCAAGAAGCTCGAGCAAGAGGTCGTCTACGAGGCTGCTTTCGAATGTATGCCACAGCTTGAAGAGGACAGGGAGCCAGCGCTGTGGCTGGGAGAGGGGCAGAAAGTGAGTGAGCATAGCAATGGCAGTGACAACCGAGTTGATGTTGCTGCCATTGAGCTGGGGGAGGATCTCTTCGAGAACTGCGTCGGTCTCCTCGGGTGGGTAGAAGCGCTGTGCGACGCGAGCGAGGTCGAGGAGGGTGTCGTAGAGGGCCGTGAGCCCCGTGGCGCGGGCCTTGGGGAACATCTGGGTGCGAATGAGGCGGTAGAGGGGCTGCCAGGGTAAAGTGACGTCTCGCATAGAGATGCGCCGCTTGGGTGCCAGGAGGGTCATGGCTGTGCGAGCGGCGAGCTCGATGATGCGAATGTCGAGGCCCGGGGAGAGGACCAAGTGGTAGTACAAGTCGGCCAGGCTGGCACGCGTGGCGCGGGCAATGGGGTAGTGCAGGCTCATGAGGCACTGTAGTTTGTGGTTCCACTGCACAATGCCCACGTCGTAGCTGCGGGGATGGCAGAGTGGGTATGACATTAGTGGGTGCTAGGTGGTCAGCAACGAGCATATGCTCGAGTACACGCGGCCGTGCCACTCACTCCCTCGTCTTGACACACTCTATGAGCTTTGCATGAATGAATGCCAAGCGCTCATCAAACTCCTGCAACGTCTCGCACTGGTAAGGCAGCGAGTCGGGCCAGTCCATCATCTTGGTCCGGTCTTCACGCTGGACCATGCGCGTCGTGGGCGCCTTGCCCTTGAGCCTGGACGTCGACGTCGACGCAGACGCCGATGCCGATGCAGACGGCTTTGCTGGTGAGCCTAGGAGGTTGGCGCCATCGAGGAGCTCCTCGTCCTCGTCGGCTACGTCGGCAGGTGGCTCCATGGGCGAGTCGATTTCAATGTACTCGTCATCGGCCGAGTCGGGGTAGTCGTCTTCTTCGTCTGCCATGGTGTGTGGTGGTCGAGGGGTTGGGTGTGAGGTATTTGTGGGTGGGGGGAGGGGAGAACTGCGGGTGTCCTCT
>RRYC01000558.1:0-11800 GCA_004016185.1 Quambalaria eucalypti | reverse complement strand
GGGGGGGGGGGGGAGGCGGGGTGGGGGGGGGGGGGGGTGTGGGGGGGGTTGGGTGGGTGGGGGGTGGCTTGGTGGGGTCAGTGGGGGGGGGGTGGGGGGGGGGGGGGGGGGGGGTGGGGGGGGGGGGGGGGGGGGGGGGGGGGGGGGGGGGGGGGGGGGGGGGGGGGGGGGGAGGGAGGGGGGGGGGGGGGGGGGGGGGGGGGGGGGGGGGGGGGGAAGCAACCAAGGCGCGCCGCGGATCAGGGCCGGGTCAATTGCAAAGGCCAGGTAGAATAGAATGGAGCAACGCAAGGCAAGGCCAAGCGCAAGGTGCAAAGTAGTGCGAACAAAGTCGACGTATGAATTTCTGCTTCCGCATTTTGTTTGGCCAGACGACAGAATCCTTTGTTTCCGTCCCATTGCATTCCAGGAAAAGCGCATCGCAAACGTCTTCATCGCTGCCGCCGCCTTCGCCTTCATCGCCGTCATCGCCGTCATCGCCGCCACTCTCACCACCACCACCATCACTACCGCTCACACACGCGCACACACACATCGCTCACTAGCCAATTCAGCCACCTCCCACCCCACCACTCCTCACCCACCCAAATCGCCCCCACATGACGTCCTCACCGAGCGGCAACGCTCTCCTCCTCAAGCGCCAGCTCACTGAGCTACGCAAGCGTGAGTGGCAGGCAGCGCTGCCTTGACTCCCGTGTCTCGACTGGGCGTCTGACTGACCCACCTCCCTCGCCCTCGCCCTCGCCCTTGCCACCTTTCCCCCGCTCCCAATCAGACCCCGTGGAAGGCTTCAGCGCAGGCCTCAAGGACGAGAGCAACCTCTACCATTGGGAGATTATGATCATCGGTCCAGCAGATACACTCTACGAGGGCGGCTTCCTCAAGGCTGAGCTCATCTTCCCCGAGGTGCGTGGGCGTGGGCATGTGTGCGTGGGCGATGCTTAGAGCGATGCTGACTTACTTGCCGCTCCACCCGCCATTACCGGGCCACTACCCCCACCACTACCCCCGCCACTACCACCAGGAATACCCCCTCCTCCCGCCGCAGCTCAAATTCATTACCCCCATGTGGCACCCCAATGGTTGGTATCAGACCAGTCCTTGGCGCTGTGCCCACCCTGCCACTGCACGCTGACCCTTCTCCGCGCTGCCCCTCCCAGTCTACTCGGACGGCCGGCTCTGCATCTCGATTCTGGTGAGTGGCGCCTCGTCCCATTCCCAGCCATCGCTTGCATCACCGTTCTGACCGCATACATGCCCGCCCCGCCCCGCCGCGCCCACAGCACGCACCCGAGGCAGACGTATACGGCTACGAAGACGCAGGCGAGAGGTGGCTCCCCGTGCACACCGTCGAGTCCATTGTGAGTTGCGCGTAGGGCGGCGGGGAGTAAGCAGGGATTCAGCAGTCACGCTCACGTCGTCCCCCGCACCCCACCCCCGCACCGCAACCCGCCAGCTCGTATCCGTCATTTCCCTCCTCTCCGCCGATGTACCCAACCTCGACTCGCCCGCAAACGTCGATGCAGCCAAGCAGGTCCGAGGTCAGTTGGGCACCCCAATACCACGTTTGCGAGGTATACCCACTGCGCATTCACTGATGTCCCCTCACCGCTCCCCCCACCCCACCCTCACATCCACCCACAGAGGACTTTCCCGCGTACAAGAAGAAAGTCAGGAGACTAGTACGCCAGAGTGCAGAAGAGGCCTTCGACTGAGAGCAGGGGCGCGGACTGGCCACTGTACACGGACCCAACTACCTCCCACTGTACAATCTCTCTTTCCCCGCTGTCACATGACTACCCACCTCGTCACCCCCCCCGCCGCCATCACTACCCCCCTCGCTACGCCCCCGCCACTACTACTTGTACCTACCCCCTGCACCTTCTTAATCCCCCTCACGCGCCACCCACGCGCCACCCACGCGCCACCCCCAGCACCTCTCTTTCCCTCCCGAGAGTCCCGCTCTTCTTCCCTTTGCCGCAATTCCACATCCCCCGTCTCTTCCTCGTGGTATGCGCACGTCTACCTCTTGATCAGTGTCGGGTCGGGATTGCTTCCAGATCCAGAGAACTTACTTTGGCATCCTCGCCTCGCCTCGCCTTGCATCGCATCGCATCGTAGTAGCGTAGCGTAGAGTACAAGAAGGGCGACGGTCGCGCAGGGACTTCAATATCAGGCCCATTCCATTCCACTCCAAGCTCCTATGTACTCGCGACGTCACGCGACGGGAGTAGTTCCTTGGACTACTTAAGTACAACTCGCACTCGCACTCGCACTCGCACTCGCACTCTCACTCTCACTCGCACAGACGGGTCTTGCCTGCCTTGAATCACGTTGCATTGTATCGAATTGCACAGTCCCCACTGTCACTAGTTGAGAGAGGCGGGGGGCGGCAGTGGTCTCCCGCTATAAGTGATCCGGACTGGACTGGACTGGACTGGACTGGACTGGACTGGACTAGTCAAAACAGCCGCCTCGCCTCGCCTCGCCTCGCCTCGCATAGCATAGCATCGTATTGTTACCGTCCCTCTGTGAAATACGGCCAAGCGCATATCAGCCGATCAGAACATCCGCACCTTCTTTGCGCCCGTTCCCGCGCCGGGGCGTCTCTTCCTGAATAGTCCGCTGCCACCCCCGCCGGCAGGAAGCGGGGGAGGGGACTCCTCCTCGGCTTTTGCTTTACCGTTGGCGTGCGCGTGCGGCCGGGTATATCCGTCTGGTGCGTTACCTCCGTCTTCGGGCTTATGTAACCGCTGGCTCTCACTCGCCTCTTGCTTGACGTCGTCCCCTCCCTCGCCCTCGCCCTCGCCCTCTCCGTCCTCTCCTTCCTCTCCATCTTCCTCCTTGAAGAGCGGGACTCCCCCCTCCCAAACCGGTACCGCCCTCCTCGTCTGCTCTGCGTGAGTCTCTCCGCGTATACGCTTCTTCGTGCGACTGCGTAGGAACTCGAGCATCGCTTCGTCGTCTTCTTCGTCTTCTTCCCCTGCATCATAGCTATCGGCCACACGCTCCTTGACTTTGAATGTCCGCGCACGGTCACGCTCCGTTTCCTCTACTGCTGCACTGCTGCTGCTGCTTGAGCCCTGCTGTTGCGACTGCGAGACGTCGACGGTGACAGCCTCCCACTCCCCCGGAACGCCCCGCCTAGCTTCTTCCTCTCTAGCGCGTTGCAGCTCAGACTGAGCAGCCTCAAGCTGGGCTTTACGCGCCGCTTCGAGTGCTGCTGCGCCGCATGCCGTGACGGAGCCGTAGGATGCGAGTTTATCGGATGGTTTCCATGTGGGTGGAGGAGCAGGCAGTGAGGTGGCTTTGTTGTTGTTGTGCGGGGGTGGTGGTGGTGGTGGAGATTGTGTGGTTGTTGTGGGTGAGGGTACGGCGGGTTGGTCTGCTTGCTGTGACTGGAGGTCTTTCTCATGTGCTTCGCGTGCGAGCTGTGCGTGGGTGCGGATGGGTGAATGAATGAATGCTGATACGTCAGTCCCTGTATATGTCATGCAGCACACCCCACGCCACACGCCGCCAACACCCCCACTCACCCTCTCAATCCTCTGCATCTCCCTCTTCGCCTCATCTCTATCCCGCCTCTCCCCCTCGCTCTTACGGTAAATATCCCTCAGCGCACGCTCGACATTGCCCTTGTGCCGCAAACCGGACTCGTGCTGCTGCCGCGAGGGAACATCGTCATTGATGGTTACGTCGCAGTATTTGCATGTCCAGCGTTTACGGGAGACCCAGTAGTCTGCCATGGTTGTGTGTGTGTGAGAGAGGGGTGTGGTGGAGATGTAGGGTGGGGAAGGAGGGGAAGGAGGGGAAGAGGGTGGGAGAGTAACAGGTTGGTGCTGATTTGCTTGCAAAGTCGGAACGGAAGGCCGTAGGGTGGGAGGACCTCCACACGGCACGGCGAGTGGCCGAGTGAGTGAGCTGAGCAGGTCAGACGACATTCGTGGACGGCAAGGGATTGGTAATTGGAATTGGGGAGCGAATCGCTCTTTGCTTGATGCAATACCTCGCGAATACTCTCACGTCACCCACCGCGACTCCATGAACTCCTTGACGAAAAGATTTGCTTCGACTGCTCGTATCACAACTACCACTGCTACGCCCACCCGCCTCTTCTCCACCTCTCCTCGGTGTGTATGCGCGCGGGGGAATACCTAAGAACACTTCATCCCCCGCACTCTTGACTGACCTTTTGCCCACCCCCCCCACTCACAGCCCCGCCATGAAAGTCATCCCCGTCCCCGTCCGCGACGACAACTACGCCTACGTCATTGTGGACCCCTCGTCACGCACGAGCGTCTTCGTCGATCCTTACACGCTCTCCTCTGTCCGCGCTGCGTCCTCCAACGCAGGTATCCCCGAGTCGGGCGTAGCAGGCTGTATCACGACGCACCACCACCACGACCATTCTGGTGGGAATGCCGATTTCCAGAGAGCTTTCCCTGGGAAACCGATCTGGGCAGGGAGCGATACTGCCACCATGGATACGCTTGTGCGCGACGGTTCGACGTTCAGTATCGGGGAGAATATCTCTGTCAAGTGCTATGCTACGCCCTGCCATACGCAAGACTCGATTGCGTTCTTCCTCGAGGATAAGCATGGGGCGAGCGGCGGCGGCCTACCAGACGGTGAGACACACCGCGCAGTCTTCACAGGTGATACCCTCTTCATCTCCGGGTGTGGTCGTTTCTTCGAGGGGACAGCACAGGAGATGCACCATGCGCTCAATACCGTCCTCGCAAGTCTTCCGGGGGATACACTTGTATTTCCCGGACACGAGTACACGCGCTCCAACGTAGCCTTTTCGGCGGGAGTCCTGCCCCAGCGTGGGCCCGTACTTCAACTCGTGGAGGATCTCAAGCAGGGGAGGAACGGCGGCGTCACGGCGGGCGTGTATACCATTGACGATGAGAAGAAGCACAATGTGTTTATGCTCGTCGGTGACAAGGAGGTGCAGGAGCGCGTGGGCACCGTCGGCAAGGGCGAGGTGGAGACGATGAGCGTGCTCAGGGAGCTCAAGAATGCGGGCAAGATGATGGCAAAGGTGTGAGGGAGAGGTACGCGTGTGCAAAGTGTCAAGGAATGGAATCACGACGATGTGACTCCCAGTTGCGATTGGTGGTGCCCCTTGTCTTGTCGTGTACTCTCCTCCGCCTCTGCCTCCGCCCCGCTACGCCCCCCTGGTCATGTACATGAGCAGCAAGACTGTCCCGCCTCCAACGACGCACCCCATGATGACGCTGTCCCTCCGCCTGCGCCTGGCAATCATCGTCATGATCCCATTGAGCGCAGGCACCTGCGCGGCCGTCGAGCTCATACGATTCGCCACATTATTCAGCACCTGCCTCTGAGCGTGAAAATCCGTAAGCGTAGCATAAGCCTGCTCCAACGTCCCATCGATCATCCTATGCGAATTATCGAGTCTCCCCCTCTCAGCGAGGAGTGCCTCCTGGTCACTTGCGTGCGCAGCCTTGTACGCGCTGATATCGCCTCGTACGCGGCCCACGAGGTCCCGCCGGTCGATGGCATGCCGCACGTTATCCCTACTTCGACGGAAATCCCGCTCAAAGTCGATGAGGACTTCGCGGTGTCGCTGGAGGGCGTGTTGTTGGACTGCGGAGGGGGGTTGTGGGAGAGAGGGAGAGTCCAGGAGGGAGGAGAGCGAGGTAGTGCTGGATTGGAGCTGGGTGGGCGGGTGCGGCGTGGCGTGGCGGCAGTGTCAGCGCAGTGGAAGGAAGACAGCATACCCATACCGTGGCAAGTCACTGGGACTCACCCTCCCCAATAACCCCTCAATCTCCCTCTCCAGTGCGAGGTGCTCCTCGTCCGCTGCACCCGATCCCGACCCATCCATATCCAACACGAAACTATCCCTCTCCCTCTCCCTGCCCGAGAGTCCCTCCCCCCCACCACTACCACTAGCAATCTTGGAAGCGAGCGTAGCATACCGCGTTAGGCGCGCATCCAGCTGACTCTCGAGGGAGCGTGTGGCTCGGCGTTGGGCTTCCCATGATGATGAGGATGATGATGAGGATGATGAGGGATTATTGAAGGGGCGTGAGGAGGAAGAGGGCGTGCCTGTGCGAGAAGGGAGGGGAGAAGTAGAGGTTGAGGCAGAGGTGGAAGAGGATGAGGCTAGGCGGGACATGCTGTGTGTGACGTGGGGCGTGTTGGTGATGCTGCGGTACCTTGCGTTGCGTTGCGAGAGAGCTCTTCCTTGGCGGTTAGTAAGCACGAAACTACAAGACGCTATTGCAGCGTCAGATAATGTCGTGGGGAGAGTCGTCTGCTGATCTGATTAGCTTCCCCTTTCATCCCATGCCATCGCATCGCATCGCACCCCACGGCCCCGCGCGCCGCGTCTCGTTGGCGCGTGGCAGGCGTCAATGCCCGCCTACAAGATTGTATTGTACATCAGGGCGAGACCAACACCACGGAGACGACGAGGAAGTGTGGGAAGAACGTACTGAAGTACAATATTCTTGACCAACGGTCAACGGCAGCGGCAGGATTGGGGGCATGTCTCACTAGTCGGAGTAGGAGGATTACTTACTTACATGCAAGGAAAAGGTTGCTCGTCGGCGTCGGAGAGAAGGTCACCGCAAGCCGAGGCAGGGCAGGGCAGGGCAAGCTACAATACGCGTGCATACATCCTCGCCTCGCTCACCCACGCCCGCCCCACAGGTATGATACCGAAGAGATGAGATCCTCTCTCTCCCATTCGCTGGGTGAGTACCGCCCTGCGTCATTTTTCCTCTCCCTCGCCCGTCTTTCCCCACACACTCGCCAACGCCGATGTCAACGCCGATATCGACGCAGTATAGTACAGTAACTTACCCGACTGACTGCAGAGGTCCTCACCCCACCCCCACCCCCACATCCAACACTCAACACCCAACACCCAAAGCTAATAGGTACGATAATACCACAGACTGTTTCGGGATTTGCAATGCAATGCAATGTAAAGCAATCCGGACATCGACATCACATTACGCCCGCTTAGGGACGCCCATGCGAAGTATGCACACGCCCTCGTTCAGTCAGTCAGTCAGTCAGTCAAGGGACGGCGTGGGTGCTGATGGTGAGCTCCGAGGACAGGACAGGACAGTCAGTGACATCGCCTGACCTGGCATACAATACCGTAGGGGCAAGATAAACAGGGGGTGCAGCAAATGTCCATTTCGTTCTTAGTGCATCGTTGGATTCCGCTTTGCTCCCCAGCCTAGCCTTGGCACATCTTCTTGGCTACAGTACGATACTCGGCCTCCCTTTACGCCGACGCCGAGGAACGACGTGATGTGATGTGATGTACTGCGATGTACTGCGACCTGACGTGACGATAGGCCCCTAGTCGGTCCTGGCATCGGTGTTAGGCGTTGGGCGATGGTACCGTAAATAAAATTTCCTGAAAGAGTTATGCTCGGGATGAGGCGTACCTTGACGTTGACATCGACGTTGACATCGACGTCGAGTGAGATCTACCTACCTACCTTGCCCTTGCGATGCGGAATCCACGATCGATCGTTCGACCGACGGGAGCCAAGAAATTGGTATGCGACGGCGACGGCGTGACATGCGTGTGAGAGGTACGAGGGAGCTCGCAGTCGGAACAGTCCCAGAAAGGAAGTGTCAGGGTCAGGTCAGGTCAGGACAGGGTCAGGACAGGACTTATCTCCGGCCATGGCGCGGATTACCCGGCATCGTCTGTGCAGTATATGCTCGAGCTGAAGCTGTTCCTGGCCCGTGCTTGCTAGATTCGGACGTGGGCGTGGCCATGACCATTGCAATTGCAATTGCCATTGCCATTGCGATTACTTTCCGCGCTCGCCGTCGTCGTAGCCCCGAAGCAGCGCCAAGCCAAGGCGGGCCAAGCCTTGAACTTGAGCCAAGCCAAGCCCAGAGATCAGAAGCAGACGCGGTTGCGGTTGCGCACGCGCACGCACGCACCCTTGCGACGCCCATTCTCTCCGCGCTCCGCTCCGCCGATTGACATTGTCCTTGTGGAAATTTCACAGGGCGAAGCTGAAAGACGCCGTGATCGGAGGTCGTGGTGGTGGTGGCGGCGGCAGTGGCGGCGGCGGCGATGCTTCCATAGTGCTGGCATTGCCAATCGCACAAAGGAACGGTGGGGCACGCCCGCCCGCCATCGCTGAGATCGTGTCGCTCTTCCAAGACTTTCTTGGCTTGCGTTGCCGTACTTGTACTCACTGTACTGTACCGAAAGCGAATAGAAGCGAGCCCAAGGTAAGGTGGATCCAGTCCAGTTTGCAACTCGGCTCGTGCTCGCGAGCATTAGCTGAGTCCACGTTGACGGAACGGCCATGCTTTCGTACTGGCATACTTACTCTCACGTTCACGCCTGCCCTTAGGTAAGTAAGTACAACACTCACTCACAGTGCGGTAGGTACTTACCTGGGGCGCATATAGCACACACACACCAATGAGTCTGCGGCCCAGCCCGCCGGCTTGGCGTTGGAAGTTAGTTGAGCCACTTGGTAGCTTGGAGATATGGGGGCGAGCGAGCGAGGCCACGGCGTGAAAGGAGGGATGGGAGAATGAGGGCCCTCAGTCACGGATGTGCAATGCAACAACAATAACGATGCGATGCGATGCGATATCCCCCTCGCCATGTAAAGAGTACATTATAGTACAATAGTATCGTATGTCTTGGCGTCTGGCGGCGGGCGTGCTTCGTGCGAGAAACGCCCCGCCCCGCCAGGCCCACGCCAGGCCCACGCCACGCCAGATGTTTCCGTGAATGGATGGCGATGGCGATGGCGATGTGGCCTTTGATCGCCGTAGTGCTCGCGAGCGAGGGAAATCCCATGCCTGCCAATGCTCCTCGTCCTCCTCTTGCCGCCGCCTCTGGTTGCTCTGCCTGCGTGGCGGGGCGGACGAGGGGGCGGCGCGTCGCAGCTCGTCTGGTCTGGTCTGGGCGCCAAGACGCGCGAATCTATGCCAAGCCTCCGAAGGCCAAAGAGAATGACGAGACGGACGAGGAAGAGGAGTGTCGTTGGAATGTGGAATGTGGACGTGGAGCGTCGAGTCGGTGCTTGCCCACCACTTAACCTCCGGCGGGCCACCCGCAATGCGCTGACACAAAGGCGGTGCGGTTGCGGTGCGGCGGCGTGGTTTCGGATCCAGGTCTAAGAGGTGCGACTCAATCGAGACGGGTCTTGGCAGACTTATTATTCGCGCTCAGGCCCCCCATGGCCTCGCAATCTCTCCTTCGATCGCAGTCGCAGCATGGCGCCACAATTGGAAAGCCCCCTCCCCCCCCCCCCACGCCTTGTTTCCGCGGCGTCGAGTCGAGTCGAAGTGCACGCATGTCTCGCCCGTCCGCACCGCCTTGCCTCCCAATTTCCTTGCTCTCCTCTACTGCCGCTGCACGTCGCAGCATGGTTGACGCGACTCCACCTCCGCAACGCACGCATCGCACCCAACGCAAAGTGCTGAGTCGAAATAATTGGGTGTCCGTAACATTATGTTCGCAGTGCCAGTGCGGAAGTCGCTGGCCTGGGTTGGCAAAAGCCAAGGCCCGTTGGTGCACGTGCAGCAGCCCGTGGCCCCGCGGCGGGCTGGGGCACACACGCACGCACGCACGCACGCACGCACGCACGCACCCCTGCGTTTGCGCTGAGATCCTCTTCGTTCCAGATCCAGGTTTCCAATCTTGGACGACGGAGACGACGACCACGAACCACCACAACAACAAAAAGACCAAGTTCGTCTCCATCCGAGCCTTGGCAAAGACGTCGTCGTGCGGCGTATGCTCCTCGGTCGGACCGCCCTCCCCCCTATCCGCTCCGCCCTTCCGCCCGACAGGAATGAATGCCACGATTCGGGACATTCGCGTGGTGCGGCTCACGCCCGCCCGCGATAGCGACCAGTCGAGCTTACACACGCTTGCACTAATGCATTCAGCCAAGAATCTGGACGACGACGACAACAACGACGACGTCGCAGTGCTGCAGCATTGCATCTCCACGGTGCAGATCAGGCAACAAGCGATACTAGGGACACCGCTTGAGTAAGACTGACACTCGATGAATGCTCACCGCCCGCCCGCCCGCCCGCCCGCCTGCAGCCGACGTCGACGTCGATGCAGCCGCAGACGCAAACGGGGCCCACTGGTCTCACCTTGCCATCGCCATGTCAACCCTATTTTTGACGTCGTTGTCAAGCCACGAGCACGTCACGGCCCCCGTACCATGGAGCCATGGGGCGTGAGGCGTGCGTGGGGTGGCGTGGCCATTATCAGCACGGATCCATGGTGAACCGCAATCTCGTGCGCAGTCAGGGCCCCCCCTGGTTCCTGCCTGCCTGCCTTCCTCGCCCCGTACCTCTCACACCGCACGCCATCAAACTTACCTCGGGACGGCGAGCCGGCCCTGATAGGTCAGCCAATATTGTAGGTAAAATTCAATCTCACACAAGGAGCCGGCAGGGCGCAAGCGTCTTTCAAATGAAGCCATTGGCCTCACCTCGCCCCCGCCTCATACAGACCCTGCAATCATTAAACTCCGGGCCCTTGCCTTGGCATTGCATCCATTTGCGGCACCGCAAACGCTGCTCTTAATTCCGCTGTCATCTTTTCCCAGCCCAGCCCATCTCCGACGATCCGACCAGCCATCCTTTCTTCCATTGCCGTCGGGGCCAAGGCTTCTCCCTCTGCCTCTGCCTCAGTGCCAGCGCCGTGTCCATCGCCATCCCTCACCCATCCAATCTCCGTTTGACAGTGACTGTGACGTAAAAGAAAGCCCGACATATATACGTCTTCCGCTTGCCCTCCGCACCGACCAGCCGCTTCTCCCTCTCCCCTTTGTCTACCAACGTCGTCCTTCCAGAATCATCGCCTCGCTGGCACCCCCTTTCCACATCAGATCAGTCGAGGACATCAACATTGTACGTATAAGAAAGCGTCATCTCCAACTCTACCGCCTCACCCGCCCAATCTCAGCGCTCCTCGCCCGCCCAACCAATCAAGATCCGAGGCTACCTCACGCCGCCACAGCCGCATTTTCAGGACCGACTCCCACTCACTCATTCCACTAACCGGACCGATGTCCACGTCGCACAACAACGACGACCTGCCCGCCGTCCCGGCCACGGCCACTTCCTCGGGCACAGCTACGCCCTACAACACACATGCACAGCTAGCTCCCGACTCAGCCTCGCCGTCCACACAGCCGCAGTTGGCCAAGTCGCTTTCGCGCCAGCCCTCATCTCTGCCAGCCGACACGGGCACAGGCACGGGGAATGCCCGCGACTCGCTCCACCTCGCCAAGGCACGCATTCCCACGCCGTCACAGGGTCACAGCACAAGCAGTGGCTCACCGTCAGCTCAAGACGCAGGCACAGCAGCTACTACCGGAGGATGGCCAATGTCGATGCTTACGCGGCTGCGGTCAAAGAGTAGCAGCACGCAATCCCCAGCCCACCCCGACGCCACACTGACACGCAGCGCGAGCCGACCGCGAAGCGAGAGGTCAGTTGCTCGAGGCGGCGGCGGCAGCGGTGGTGCTGGTACACCCTATGCTGCCACACTGAGGCAAGGCACTGCTGCTGCTGACGTCGAGTCGCAAACATCTTCCGACGATGACGAGAGTAGAGGTCGCAGGGTTCGAGGGATCCGTGATGTCGGAACAGCTTGTGTCTTGGTGAGTGCCAGTCTTTGCCCGGGGGGGGGGGGGGGGGGGTATTTGTGCCGGCCGGGGGGCGGGCCGGAGGGGGCCGCACCCCCGCCCCCGCTCTCCCCCCCCCCTCCCCCCGGCCCCCCCCCCGGCCGGAAAAATATCCC
>RRYC01000557.1:0-11139 GCA_004016185.1 Quambalaria eucalypti | reverse complement strand
CTGCACACACACACACACACACACACACACACACACACACACACACACACACACACACACACACACACACACACGCCCCACCCCCACCCACCCCGGCCATGGACACCGCTCCAACCACGCCAACCACGCGCCTGCGACGACGACGACGCCCCCGCTCGCCAAGTCGCCGCGCCCCCTCGTCCACGTCACTGGACGTCTCCAACAACATCATCCCCCTCTACTACGGCTTCTCTAATGGGCAAGTTGCCTACTCCCTCCCCATTACTCTGGGCGCAGACGCAGCCTCTGCCGTCTCCCTGCGCGTTCAGCTCGATACGGGCTCTTCCGACGCCTGGTTTGCAGCCAAGGGGTGCAAGGGCGATGGCTGCATCTCGAGCAGTAGTGGGTCCAACGACGTCGTCAAGTATGATGCTGGGAGCAATGGCGCCACGGACCTCGACGGCAAGTGGAACATTACCTACATTGATGGGAGTGCATCGGGGTCCATCTACGCCCAGACGATGACGCTGGGCACTGCCACGCTCGCCAACCAGGCATTTGGCACGGCAAGCTACGTCGACAACCAGGACTTGGAGGGGATGAACGTCACGGGTCTGCTTGGTCTCGCCCTGCCCGCCAATTCCGTCATACAACAGGTGCTCAACCCGGGCGTCAACAATGACTGGACCACCAACAATGGCACCGGCGACGTCTTGACCAGCCTCTGGGGCCACGCCGAGGCACAGCAGCGCACCTTTGCCGTCGGACTCCAGCGCTTACCCTCCGACGGCGGCGGCCAGACGGCCAACTCGACGCTGGCACTGGGCGGCGTTGACCCAGCCTACCTCTCACAGAGCCACTACAGTGACGTCGTCTTTGCCAATGTCCTCACCGATTCCGACGCCATTGCACGCCACTGGAAGCTCTACTTGACGCGCATACAGGCTACATCGGGCGACCTGTCTGCGTCCATACCGACCAACTTTCAAGGACAAAAGGCACAGTATCCGACGGTTACCCTCGACACGGGCTCGTCGTTGAATTACGCGCCCAGTGAGATTCTCAACGCCCTCTATGGCGCATACAAGGATACGAACGGCAATACCATTGGCCCCGGAGAGGATGGCATTTGTGAGTTTGTGTGTGCGCGCGGGGCCAAGGTGCAAAAGACTTGTGTATGCGCGCAATACTTACCCCTTGCTACTGCTACTCTCCTCGCCTCGCCTTGCCAACCCAGACTACGTACCCTGCTCTCTGCCACTCAACATCTCCCTCACCGTCGGCGGCGCAACGATACCTCTGCACCCCCTCGACGCCTCTGTGCACGCATCCTACACCCTCGACAGTTCTGCCTCGGGCTCGTCGGTGTCTGGCTGCATTGGCTCTTTTCAGTCGATTACGACGGGATCTCCCGCCGGCGCAGACATTGTCCTGGGAGCACCCTTTCTCCGCTCCGTGTATACCCTCTATTCCTGCGATGCCGCGCTGGCCAATTCCACTGCCACGAACACGACGACGGCGACGAATGCCACCGATGGATCTGGCCCCTGCACCTCGCCCGTCGTCGGCCTCTACCCGATGGTGACAGACCTGCCCGCCGCCTTTGAGCAGTTCAACGAGGTGCGCGTGCAGGGCAAGGCCCTGGGCTCCAACTCGGCGTATGGCATCAATGTCAATACCAGCGGCTCCTCGGGCGGACTGAGCGCAGGCGCCAAGATTGCCATTGGGATTGTGTGTACGCTATTTGGCATCATTGGTCTGTTTGGCGCCCTCGTCTGGTTTGCACGGAAGCGTGCACTACGGCAGCGCGAGAAGCGGCGGCGCGTGGCTGGTGCGGGAGCGGGCGGCGGTGCGTACCCGCTGGAAAAGGTGCGCGGGCGGGGCGGTAGTGCCAGCAGTGACTTGGGCGGGGGCCGTGGTGGCGGGGACGAACTTGACGATGACGAGGACGAGGACGAGGGCAGAGACGTCGTCGCCGCGGATACTGGCACCAACGCTGCAACACGCACGCGCACACGCAGTACACGGAAAAAGCGCGGGGACTCGACGACGATGGCGGAGCTATCAGCCAAGGAACAGGCGCAGCTGCGCGAGGCTGCGATCCTGCACGGCTACTTTGACGAGGAAGTATTCGGCCTCGCAGGCGGGGCAGATACGCCGGGCGTTGCGAGTGGTGGTGGTGGTGCTGCGGGCGGTGTGGGCGGCGCAGTGGCAGGAGCAGGCGGACTTGGGGGCACAGCGCAGGCGTACGGCTCGGGCTCGTCCTGGGAGACGGACTCAAAGGGTTATGGCGAGGCACGCAGGATCAGGAGAGAGTACCTCGAGCGTCATCCCAGTCTGTTGCAGTTGCGGAGTGGGGGCGTGGAGGGCACCAGCAGCAGCAGCACCGAAGAGGAGGCGCGGACGGCGGCGCGCACGACGACGACGCCACCGCCGACGACGACGACGACGAACTTGCCCGCACCGGCTCCACCCGTGGATGTCTTGATGAGGCAAGGTGGGGAGGAATGATGCGGCAGAGGGCGTGGTGCGGGAGAGAACAGAGCGACCTGATATGGCGCGCTCTCGCGAGGCACCTTTTTTTCCCTTTAATATCCATAACACTCGTTTCTAATGCTACCTGAGTTCAGTCCGTGCATGTCACCCAACGCCATCATCGGTCTGTGCTGCCGTCGTCATCGATCTGTGCTACCATCGGTTTGTGCTATCCAGTATCGCCCTCAATAAACACGCTGCCTGCACACAATGTTCCCACCACCCACCACCTCTGATTCCTACCGCTCCCCTTCTCTCTCCGCCCCTTCTCCACCTGGTCGCGCCGCACCCACGCCCGCACGCACGCACCACCGCCTGCCAAGCTTGAACCACGCCCGCGGCGCGCGCAGCCCCTCCTTCCCTCGGCCGAAGCAGAGGCAGAGGCGGAGCAGCTAGAAGCGGGTCGCGTGCGTTGCCTGCGTATGTGGCTGTCCGCGTGCGGCGGGCGGGTGCGCGTGCGGGCGGGCGGGCGTCGGTTCCTCTTGTGGAGTTGGCGCTCGCGCTGCCGCTCGCGCTGGAAGAAGAGGAAAAAGGGCGAGGAGGCGAGGGCGAGGCCAGGCCAGGCGGCGGGGATGCTAAGGAGGAGCGGAGCCTTCGAGGAGGAAGGAAAAGGGAAGGAGGAGAAGGTGAATGATGGTCATTTGTGAGGCTCGGTGGAGCTAGTGTGGGCAGCGTGCGCAAGTTCCGTTCCAATTGGAGTGCAAGAGACAAGGAAGAGCTTTCTTGACTTTGCAGCATACTTCTCATCCCAAACCCTTACATCCCTCCCCCCACACCCACACACCCCGCACACACACACTCACGCATACATACACCATGAGCGCTCCCGCTACTACGACGCCCGCACCTGCCGATGACGCTGCCAAGGCGGCTGCCGCTGCCTTTGATGTTGCCCTGAGTGAGTGCTGCGAGCGAGGTGGTGGTGGTGGAGTAGCGTGGTGTATACACACACACAACTGACTTTGCCATAACTCCCCCCTCCACGCCCCGCAGCCAAGTACAAGGTGGCCGGTGAGATCACGGCCAAGGCCATCAAGGCCGTCATTGACGCAGCCAAGGAGGGCGCCACCGTCGGACAGCTCTCCAAGGTCGGCGACGACGCCGTCAAGGAGGGTACGCAGGCCGTCTACAAGAGCGACAAGAAGCTCCAAAAGGGCTCGGCTTTCCCCACGACGATTTCCCTCAACCACGTCATCTGCAACTCGGCCCCCTTGCCTTCTTCCGAGGCATACGCCGCACAGCTCAAGGCAGGCGACGTCGTCAAGGTCCAGCTCGGCGCACACATCGACGGATACCCGGCCATTGCCGCCGAGACGTTCGTCGTGGGTGCCTCGGCTGCCAAGCCCGTCGACGGCGCCGCAGCAGACGTCATCAAGGCGGCCTACGTCGGCGCCGAGACGGCCATCCGGCTACTGAAGCCTGGCGCAATCACCACGGAAGTGGCCAAGGAGGTGGAAAAGGCCATCAAGGAGTTTGACTGCCGCGCCGTAGAGGGCATGCAGACCAACCAGGTCGACAAGGACGTCATCGACGGCAAGAAGAAGATTGTCCTCAACCCGGACCCGCAGCAGCGCCCCGACGCAGCCAAGCTCGACGAGGGCGACGTATTCGCCGTCGACATTAGCGTCACCTCGAGCAAGGAGGGCAAGCCCAAGACTGACGACGGCGCAACAACCATCTACAAGAAGACGGGCTCCACCTACCTTCTCAAGATGGCCACGTCCCGCAAAGTCTTTTCCGACATTCAGAAAAAGGCAGGCGCTTTCCCCTTCTCGCTCAACATGCTCGACGACGAGCGCGGCCGATCCATGGGCGTGCGCGAGTGCGTCAACCACAACCTCCTCACCTCCTTTGACATCCAGTACGACGCCTCCACCGCAGCCGTCACCACGCAATTCTTCTTCACCGCCGTTGTTTCCGCAAAGGGCGCTATTCGCATCACACCCGCTCCCACTTGGTACTCGCCCGACGTCGTCAAGAGCACAAAGGACGTTGCTGACGAAGGGCTCAAGAAGCTCCTCGAGCAACCCGTACGCGCAAGCAACAAAAAGGCAAAGAAGGCTGCTGCTGCTGCTGGCGGCAAGGCTTAGGGCAGGGTGTCCGGCGCGCAGGCTTAGTGGGGTGGTAATGCAAGTGCATGTATGCGAGAGGCGGGCAAGCGGGCGGGCTGAAGAGAAGCAGAGCAGACTGCAATTGCATCACCTATTGGAATCGGCGAGTGTGGGGTGTGTGACGGCAAGTGCAACCACACGCACCAAAACCAGGTGGGCTGAGGCGGTGCGAGGCGAGGTGCTAAGACTCAAGACGCTTTCATGGGAGTGGGGTCGACTGGAGCGGAGTGGAGTGGAGCGTAGCGTGAGCGACATCTAAGCACCTGATGAACGCAGTATCTACCCTCTGTGGGTGGGCGTGTGTGCGCTGCGTGCGTGCAAAGTCGCCTATCAGTCACTTGACGCTCCTCTCCACGGCGGAGAGGAGAGAGAGGCCACTCACTTTGGTTTCCTCTCTCTCTCTCTCTCTCTCCCAACCTCCTGTCCAAGCTCGGCTTACCGCGGCGCAACGTTCGCACTCACTCACCTCAATCAATCAATACAGTCACGCACATCTCTTTCCCTCTTTCCCTCCAGGAGCAGCACCGAATCGCCCACGCCACGCATCGCCCAGACTATTCCCCTGCGACGTCTTTCAACACTCAACATTTCATCATCATTGTCAAGTTCAAGTTCAAGTTCCAAAGTGCCATTGGCATTTTCGCTCCTTTTGTGCGCACGCACTTCGACTTGACTTCACTCCTTGCGTCGAACCTCGTTAGTCGGCCTGAGGCCTGGCTTTTTTGCTCTGCCGGTCCTGGCTCGACATTGAACGGCATACATCCTACCTGCGATGTCATCATCATCCATATCTGTGAGCGCGAGCTTGCCGCTTGCAAGAATGACCCGAGCTTTATTCGGAAGATTCTCTTCTCGCGATACTTGTACGGCCATGGTCTTGTGGCAAGCGTCGAGTCCGACTTGCATCTCAGCCTCCAGCGCGACGTCGGTATTGATCCCTTCGCTACGTAGACTTCCTTCCGAGGCAATGACAGGCTTTTCCCGCCCATTTCCACCTCCGATGGATGGAGCCCGCTCACCTGCACTTCCTTGGCATGCATTCACCTCGACTGCGTCACGCGACCTCAGCTGAGCTTGCACGTAGGTATGCGGCATACACAGCCGCGGCGATATGAGCGGGGGTGGCATTTGAGCAGAGAAAACTGTCATTGTGTGACCGATTGCAAGTGACGACTGTCGCGGGCGTCCACAGCGGGCATGATCGAAAAGTGTAGGAGTCGTCTTTTCTCCCCCCGGAGCAGGTCCATGCTCCTATGAGGCTAGTCACGGCGGAAGCGCTCTTCTTCTCCCATCCACACGAGGGTAACGCAAAGGCCATGAACAGATATAGCAACGACGATTGAACGCCGCCGAGATGAACACCGCCGAGATGACTGCGCATTGGAGCAGAGGTCAGGCGGGAGGCGGGTGAGAGCTAGAAGCGCCACCTTGCCCCAAGTGCCCGCCAAGGAGGTCAGCTGGAGCTTATTCAGATGCGAGGCGGGCGGACAGGGCAGGGTATGGTCCATCGCGGGCCTGGACCGCTCCTCAACATAAACGCAGAGACCACTCTCCCGGCGGCGGCGGCGGCACGCGGGGAGCATGTGTTCCACCGGGGCTGGCGCGCGGCTGTATGGACGTACCGACGGAGGCGAAGGGCGGACTGGCTTGCGTCACCGCCACCGCCACCGCCACCGCCACCGCCACCGCTACCGCCACTGAAACTTAATGGTAGGGTGGACAGTCGGGTGCTGCATTGATGCTGGCGGTGGGTAGTGCACAGCCACACGGACGTACCTATGTACCGACGACAAGGAGCAGGAGCGGCAGGGGGCTGGAGCTAGACAGCGGCGGGCGGCCTGAATGTAGCCTCGCCTGGACGGAAAGCCAATCTGACGCCTACATAAAGGGCGGCTCGCTCGACTCGGCCCTCCCCCTCTCCTTTCTTTCCTGTCCCTTCCTTTCCTCCACTCTATCAAACGGGAACCTCGCCGCGTCACAAGAGTCGTCATTGTTCGCCACCTCTTGCCGCTCATACATTCCAACGTGAGTCGTCTCAGCCGAGTCTTGGTATACCGTCGTTAGGAGATCACTGACACGCTTGCGCCTCTCCATAACGTACCAGCCATCAAGGCCACGCTTCAACGTCGTCTTCCTTCCAGGCACTACTACGATGGCACCACCCCTCATACCACAGCTCTCTGGTGAGTTGCCATCGCCGCCTTGTACCTTTCTCAAGTGCGCACCGACTGACACGTCGATGGGCAATGTCTACGCAGTATCCCTGGCCCATAGCCTCGAGCATGTCGTCCTCTTCGTCTCGCGTCTCTCAACGTCTAGCGCGTCTGGCAACAAGCCGAGCGAGCCGCCAACCACATCGACACGCGCGGCTTTTACGCCTTCGTTGATGACGCTGCTTCACAAGTGCACACATACACGCATTGAAAGCTCGGCCACTGCAGTAAGAGCGAGATCTTCATCCAGAGGAGTTCCGCGGGCAGCCATCACTATGACGATGAGGACCCGTTGGACTTGAAGGATGGGATCCTTGACGCGGCCCGTTTTGAGGAGCCGTGCACATCTCTCGAACGCACCGCCTTTTTCCTGGCATGGCCTTTGGACCTTTCCAAGGAGGCTGCAAATCCTTTGCAGCTCACAGAAGCCCAGCCGACGTGCGGAGTGGTCGTCGCGCCTTAGGCTGGCGGCGGGCACGGAATGCCTCCGCCCACCAGCAGCGCTCCAATCAGGACCTGGTCGCAGGAAACCTGATCGCCGAGGGACTGACCATGGCGCAATTTGCCCGAGAGGTAGAAGCGGTAGCCGGCTACCAGGACGCTCTTATCTCCATCGTCATGGAAGAAGAGGCTCTGTCAGGCCACAACATCCTCTTCTCTTGGATCAAGGGAACCGGCGGCGGCGCCTCGACGGACCAAGGCTTCCCAGACCGAAGAGCCGGTGAGCAGGCCCTGCATTGCGCAATAGACGAAGTCGGCCACGTCTGCGACCGGGCACACCTCTTTCCCCGGGAAGGCACGAACGACGGCTTCAAGAGGACGACGGCGTCAGTGACCCACGTCCTGAAGGAGGCAGCGAGCTGGTGTGCAAGCGTCCGGCGCAAGTTCATGCGCATCCTCAGGCAGGCGGGCGGTCTTGTTGGGGGAGTGGACCTCACCCTCCCACTCGACGCAGAGCGCCACCAAGAGGTGCTGGCACTGCCCGTCGACTCGCACGACGTCAGGGTCAACATGGTGCCCCTCGGTCCGACTCTACCCAGGATGTTCGACCGAGCAATGTGGTACCTGTGTCCCTCTTCCTTCCGGCCGGTTTGGATGTCACGGAAGCCCGTGCCCAAGCTCATCTCTGATACCTGTGAGGAGCGCGTTGAGCCGCTTACGGCCATTACCGATCCGGAAAAGTCGCTCCTGCCCGCGACTCTCATCAACCGCTGCTGGGTGGTCCACGAGGCTACAGCCACAAAGCAGCTCAAGGACAGCTTTCGCAAGCGGGCAGGACAAGTCGTATATCTGCGATACGACTTTACGCTCAGGTCGGCGGCGAAGAAGCAGAAGACGACGTCAGAGCCTCGTCACAGCAGCAAAACCACCGCCAGTTCCTCAGCGGCTTCGCACGGAGATTCGCAAGGTATCACAAACAGTGCTGAGTCGAGTGGCAGCCAAGAGGCAGAACTGTTGTAGAGCGATGAGGCGGCGTTGAGGGCACGGGATACGTCCCCCTTTGGGGCAGCCTACACGTGTGTTGCCTTTGCTGATTGCAACTATTGGCAATGCATGTGTGGGGTGTCTGAATGGGGCGCGTCTCTCGTTTCCTCGACGTCTGCTGTAGTGTCTGGGAGGGTCGAGGATGCGTCGTTTCTCGGTTCATTTGTTCCCCGCATCGTAGCGTTCTTGCGCAATGTCCTCCAATACATGCCCAACCGCCGCAACTTGCCTTGATTATGTTACTCCTCTGCTGCGCTGTGGGGTCCGCACGCCCGGTGGCTGAACCCTCAACCCACGCATGCTTGGTACACCTTCTCACGCTACAACTCTACAAGGGAAAGCGAAAGGAGGGTGACAAGTCATACCGGTTCCCACCCGCGTACTTTACGCGGCAGGCAGGCATGCACCACACCCCAGCGTCGCAACGTGTGTTCCTCTGCGTCGTCTTTCCAGACAGAGCATCAGAAAACCAGAGCCTCGTCTTCGCGAAACGACGCAAAACAAAAAAAAACTGTGGCTACCCGGAATCGAACTGGGATCTCTGCGGATAGGATCGTGATACGACCAGAGAGTGTATTGTCGTGTGTTACCACAACACAGTGTACTAACCGTTATACTATAGCCACTTGGATGGAAGTAAGTGCGCGTATTGCAAATTCAAACGCAGCGTCGAAAAAGAGGCGCGGCGCGAGTGGAATGGCGCCGCGGCAGGAGCGGACCGCGGAGGCTGGCATGGCATGGCATGGCATGGCCTGAGCGCAAGGAGCGGGGGCGGGCGTGGGGCGTGCCGTGCGTGCGTGCGGCGGCGGGGGCTGCGCTCGAAGTCAAGGGGAGGGGAGGTTAGAGTGATTGATAGGATGTGCTGAGGGGGTTGCACCTCACTTTTACTTACCACTTGCTATCCCACCTACGCACCTTCTTTCTCGGGCAGATGCCCTCTCCTCTGCTTTGAATCCTCGATTTGAATCAGTTCCTCCTATCCTCATCGACGTCGAGCCCTGACGCCTATTCGAAGAGGTGCATACGCGCATACACGCACGGCATACACGCACGGTATCGTACCACGCCAACCTACATCTGCGCCCACACCATGGAGTCCCACGAAGTCATCCCTCCCTCGGCGATTCCGAGCGTCACCGTCGCTACAACCATCTCCCCCATTCTCCTACGTCTCCTGGAATGCCCCATCTCTCTCCTACCCACCCTCTCGTCGCAGGTCCTCTCTGCGCTGGATGAACTCCCTACCGAGGACAAACCCACGTCGTACGAAGGGTTATTGGATGTTGCGCGGTTCTGCGTGGAAGAGGAGCCAGGGTGGAGCGAAGAGGAGCGTGCAAAGTTCTTGGGTGGTCATCCGAGGATTGGAAGGCAGAGGGGAGCGATTAGCAAGGAGAGTAAGAAGGAGCAGGGCAAGGCGGGGGGTGCCGGTGCCGGCGCAGATGAAGAGACGATGCAGCGTGGGTAGCACGAGGGCGCCGTGTGCAAGTTTTGACTTGGTTGGTTTCTTTTCTGACGCCACTGTGCACTTCGCCGCCCTTCCGCCCGCCCGCATGACAGGCCTGGACAAGCTCAACTTTCTCTACGAACGGCGCTTCCCCTCACTGCGCTTCGTGACGTACGTCGCCGGGCGGCCGCGCAACATCGTAGCAGACGAGCTCGAGGCGCTCCTTGGCCCCAACATCGTCGGCTTGCCACCGGCAGACGCCCATTTTGACCCGGACGACGTCGCAGCCAGCTGGACGGGGTTCCCTGTTGACGAGGTGCGGCAGCCTGGGACGGAAGCGTGGTCTGCGGAGCTCAAGCGCGGAGAGGATGCGCTGTGGGAGATTGCTGGTGATCGTGCCGTGAAGCTCGTCAAGGAGGTCGAGGCGGGGCCACGAGTCACCGTCGAGCTGCCAAAATCGGCGCCGACACCGACGACGACGACGACCCGCGAAAAGCCGCAGCTGACAGTGACTGCCGCTGCACCAAGCGACGACAACCCCGCGGCCTTCGACGTGCCCTTTCTGTCCGAAGCGACGTTCCGCGCCCTCATCCTGGCCTCGCCCGTACTTACCACCTTCTTCGAGCAAGACCTCCCGCAGTCCTTCCTCCTTCAACCCGTAGAACGCACAACATCCACCAAGGACGCCTTTCTCTCTGCGCTCAACGACGCAGGGCAGGGCGGACGCGGTGTCACGCGCGAGCGCGTAAAGGGTCTACTGGGTGGGCTCCTGGGCGACGTAGCGGATGCAGTGGGCAATCGCCTACAGCAACAGACGGTTTCTGGGCCCAAGCCGAGTTTCAATCGGCGTGCTGGTGGGCGGGGGATTTCACTCGAAGAGGCGGCAAGGACTGCAGGCGCAGGTGGTGGGAAACTCGCGCCCGTCTCCCCCGCTGCACTTGGACGCAAGGCCTCTACGAGCTCGTTCCGCAGTGGCAGTGGCAGTGGTGTAGGTGGTGGTGGTCATGCGGGCGACAAGACACCAGCAGATGCAGCCGAGGCGCTGCGACTCGCACAAGAAGCACTCAGTCAGCGGGATACCAGTCAATTTGTCATTGACGCGCCGGGGGACGAGACGGAAGACGTGGACGGTGGGGTTGAAGTGGAAGAAGAGGACTTGGACATTGCCGCGGCGGCTGGAGAGGCGGGTGGGGAGGGCGAGGGGGCGGCTACTACCGGTGAGAGGGGGCGTGTAACGGGTAAAGAGGCGCAATTGGCAAAGGATTTGCGGTCGGCAGAGGCGCAGTAGCAGGGGTGCGCGCAATAGGGTGGTGAGTCGCAGGGCTGCAGACATGGTATTTCACGTCGTTTCTGTGCCAGACACAATGTCGCG
>RRYC01000556.1:0-10256 GCA_004016185.1 Quambalaria eucalypti | reverse complement strand
TGACCGTGAACGTGACCGCGACCGCGACCGTGACCGCGACCGTGACCCAGACGAAAACTACGCCATCCTATCACGCCTATTGTCCCACCTCGCCGTGCTTTGTCCCCTGGATGTGGGTGGCAGCATGGGCAGTACTCTTGGGGCGCACTCGCACTCGCACGCACACGCCGCACACGCACACGCACACACCACACACGTCGTTCCCCGCCGCTTTGCATCCCTCGACGCACCCCGCTCAGGCAGCTTTTCCGCAGCAGCAGTAGTCGGCCTAAGCAGCAGCACCTTGTCCTTGGGTACCATGGGCACCCCCGGTACGGCCGCCACGGGCGCATCTGCTACTTCGTCGGCCTCGCAGCGCAGTGCCTCGCCTTCGCCCTTGTTCTCCCCCGTACCCTTGAGCCCCAGCCCAGGCCCAGGTGCAGGCCCAAGTGCAGGTGTTGCTCCCATTCCAGACTTGCGCCACCGCTTCCTCTCGGACGCAGAAGCCAAGACGTGGGCTCACGTGCGGTCCATTGTCGCACACACGCGCGACCTCGTCGCCAGCCGCAGGGCAGCTCAGTATACCAGTCAGCTGACCGCCCTCCACCAGGGACAAGCAGGGAGCACCAGCAGTGTAGCGGGTGGCGATTACAGTGACCGCGCCGACCCGACGGCCAGTCCAGGTCGCCAACGCACCCGCAGCAACGCAAGCTCCAACCCCGAGACGGGCGATTTGCGGGGTGACTTGAGGGGAATGGGCCAAAGGCGCGCAGCCTGGATGCGCGGTAGTAATGTCAGCATTGCAAGTCTCGGCGGGAGCGATACGACGCACTATGCGCACACAGCAGCAGCAGCAGCAGCAGCAGCAGCAGCACCACCGCGCAGTATCCTCCTACGCAGGCGTGGTAGTGGGGGAAGTCTCGCCACGAGTTCTGTAGGTGGGCACTCGCTTCCGCCGCGCTACTCGGAAGACGAGTCGTTGCGGCTGGCTGGTGTCGGTGCGCAGGTTCATCCTCAGACGCAGCACGCTGCCCGCCCTAGCCTACCGTCGTACGGGCATGGATACGGTACAGCGGCGGGATACGCTTCGGCAGATGAAAAGTCGGGCGGGCGGGCCTCTCCCGCTTCATCCTTTGCGTCGCTGTCTTTTCCGACGGAGAAGCAGCAGCAGCAACAGCAGCACAACCAGCAGCGCCCATCAGCAGCAGCACCTCGGCGGGAACAGACGCCCACCGCCACTCCTACTGCCACTCCCACCGCAGCCGCCGCCGCAACGCGCGACTCGCCCGCCGACTTTGCAACCTTTGTCGAGTGCCTAGACCGCATGAACGCAAGTAGCGCCCCGCTCTCTGCCAACCAGCGCTCAGCAGCCATCAGACGGCCATTGCCACCTGTTCCCGCATCTGCGCCCGCGCACGTACAAGGACAGGCACAAGCGCAGGCACAAGCGCAGGCACAAGCGCAGGCTCGCACGTTTACGAGTCGCAGCGCATTTGTAAACACGACGCAACGTGACCGCCGGACTCGCAGCGCAGATCTCAACTTGCAGGACCTCATTGATCAATTGGCGGCGAGTACGAGTGCGCGCAAGCGCATGGACGATCAGCGGGCGAGGCCGCCTGCGGGCTTGGCGGGTGTCGGTGCCAGTGCGAGCGCCAGTGGGAGTACCAGTGCGGGTGGGATAGGCGAGGCACCCACGCCGTCGCCTGGTGGGAGGCAGCGTGTGCTCAAGAAGTTGAGTATGAGTGGGGAGATGCTTGCTTCGCTGCGGCGGGCGGGTGGGGCCTCTGGCATGGGTACGAGCAAGGGGAAAGAACGGCAGCGGGACCGGGAACGGGACCGCCCAGTCATGCTCCAGCAGAGCGGTACAGCGCCACTCTCGCTACAACCTCTACGTGGTCGAGGGGGTGCCGGGGGTGCCGCCGCAGCGTGGGAGTACCCGCACCCGCACCCGCACGCACACCCGCACGTAGCGGATGCACCCAGCAACACCCCACCGCCCCGCCGCAGTACTTCCGATGTGCACACACTCGAGCGCGAGCGTGGCGGCAGCGGCAGCAGCGAGAGGAGGGGACCCCTCCATCTGCGCAAGGCCACGCCCGTCAGTCTAAGGGCGATGTTGTTTAGTGAGTTGCGGGGCGGGGGCGGCGAGACGTCCCGCCAGAGGGGTAGAGCAGCCTCACCGCTCACGCCACCTGCACGTGCGCACGCAAGCGCAGAGGACGACGACGACGACGACGAAGACGACATCTTTGATTTACTGGCGAGTACGAGTAGTCGTTCGCGGTTTGCGAATCAGGAGGCGGTGATGCGGCCATTGCCGTCGGTGGGCGCGGCGGGTCCTCGTGTTGCTGCCATGCAAGGTGGAATGCCGGTGAGGACGAGGACGCGTCCGCGTGGGCCATTTGATGTCGATGATGACGATGACCTCGACGACGATCTCGAAGGCGAGGGTGAGGGTGAGGAAGGTCGAGATGAAGAAGAGAGGGAGAGGCAGAGGCAGAGGGATATGGACGAGGAGATGCACTTCATTGATGAGAAGGAGGTGGTGCAGGCGGAGGAGGAGGAGACGCAGTTCGAGGTTGGGTCCGAGTCCGACTTCGACGAGGACGATAAAGACGACGTAGAGCGGCAAGAAGAGCAGATGCAGGTACGCTCGCACGACGACGGCAAGTCCGAGCCCGGACTCGAACTCGGAGCGGACGTCCACTCGCAGTCGGAGTTGGTCTCCGACGTTGCAACCCACGCCGACGATCACGCTCAAGATGCCCGTATCCATACCGCTGCAGACGCAGAGACAAACGCAGACGCAGACGCGCACCAAGTCGACGATGGGGAGCATGTGGATTTTCAGCAGGGGGCGGGGAGGCCCCCTCTGAGGTAGAGGTAGAGGTAGAGGTAGGAGGAGGCACTGCGTCAGCCACAGCCACATCCACAGCCACAGCCACAGCCACAGCCACTTCTTCAGCGTCAGGGGCAGTGGCAGGGGCAGGGACAGGAAGCGTGCGCTCCAACGAGCAACTCGAGCTAGCCCAAAGCGAGCGCCTCAGCAGGAGTCTCGCCGGCACGCACCACTCCCTCGTCCGCCTGAGCTACGTCGCGGAGAGTCAGGGCAGGATTGGGGCTGTGGTGGTTTGTCTACGGTTTGACGTTGACATGGACGTGGACGTGGACGTGGACGTGGACGTTGTGTCCTCATCTCCACCTCTGGGTGAGGGAGGCCAGCGGACTAAGCGGAAGAGGCGCAGTGAGGAGTCGACGCCGATGTCGACGCTGACGGTGCGTTACCGCGTTGAAGCGCCTTTTCTGCTTCTCGTTGACGTCGATTTCGATGTCGATGGCGAGACTCAGAGCCAGAGCCAAAGCCACACTTTTCGCGTACGTCTCCCCCTCGGTGTCTCCCCCGGGCAGTCGGGCTCTCTCCCCCTTTCCCTCCCGTCCACCTCCGTCCCTACCTCGATGCCGGCGCCCACGACCGCGACAACGGCAACAACGACCCTCCGCCTCCTCACTACCTCGCAACCCCAAATCAGCGCATCCCCGCCGACGACGCACCTCCTCCCATGGAAACATCTGTCCCTTGAGGAATTGGAGGGGAGGAGGCCGGGGGAGTTGAAGTGTGCAGGGGAGGGGTGCGGCGCGGAGATTGTTCGGCTGGACGCTACCACCCACCCCGGCCCCACCCGCCCGCCACGCTACATCGCACTCCCCTCGGAGCACTGGGAGGAGCTCGTGGATGCATGGATGTGTCATGCTGATCAGGTGCTCAGTGAGGCGATTACGCGTGGGCGGGAGAGGATGGATGCGGGTGCGGGTGCGGGTGCGGGTGGTGGGCGCTCCGAGGAAGAGGAAGACGAGGTGCGTATTGGAGAGGGGTGGATTCTAGTTCATCGGGGGAGGGTCTTTTCGCGCGCTGTGAGCGTCGCTAACCGCAGTGAGGTGAGTGAGAGATGCGCTAGGCTGTGACGCGGCACACACACACACACGGACCAAAAGAAGGTCGACGTCGTACGCCCCCACGCCCCCTCGCTAGGGCGCTAAGGCACACCCAACGACGTGCTTCCCAGCTAGTGCTTGCGCGTTGCCTTTTGCACTCGGTTCTTCCCTGCGTTCGCGCCCCTTTGACTCCCTCGCGGCCGGCGACAAACTTGCGCGATACGACGCTCCGACCAGCCCCCCCGCTCGGCTCGGATCCCTCGTACTTGTGCGAGCTGTTGTCTGGCGCGTGGCTCAGGAGGAGTGGGGAGCGGGGGACCTCGCGTCGCCTCGCGGGGAGATGACGGGCAGTGAGAAGCGCCGCAATGCGCGTGCTGGAAAGCTTGTGGAACCCTACCTTGGTGGTGGTGCTTCCACATCGATTGATACATACCGTCCTACATTACATGTCGTTCTTGCGTCCAAGTCTTTGGGCTTTGGAGGCGAGCACGCCGCCTCCTTAGAAACACCTTCTCTCAACCAGAGAATAGAGGGGAGAGGGTCACTCGCGGGAGGGACATGCCTGGCGTGGCGTGGCGTGGCGTGGCGTGGCGGTGCGTGGCGGTGCGGACAGAGCTGACATGGACCCCACCCGAACCCCACCTCGTCGACCGACCGACCACGCAGAACCCCGATGACAAAGACGGAGCGGCGGCACGTCCGCGCCCACGCAGAGTATACTGCGCGAAATGCGCTGCGCCAATCGGGTGGACTGTTGTCCCTCGTGTTCGCGCCGACGCCGCCGCCGCCGACGACGACGACGACCACGCGCCCCTCACGCAGCAAGTCCGTCTCGATAAGTTCGCGCTGGTCCTTTCTCGCTCTTCCCGCGGGGCCGGGGCCGGGGCTCTTCCCGCCGCCGGCACTCGACGTGCGTCTGGACCTGCGTCTGCACCTCAAGGCAGAGCTGGAGAGGCAGATGGAGAGGCAGAGGCAGAGGCAGAGGCCGGGCCAGCGCACGGCTCCTCCCCCTTACTCTGGACATTGGCCGAGCGCATGGATAGTGCCGCCAATGTGCATGCTACGCGGTACTTTCTGCTCATGGAAGAGGGCGAGGGCGAGGACGGACAGCACGGCGCTGCGAGGGCTTTGGTGAGTACTTCTTTGCTCTCTCACTGGCGTTGTGTCCGCGCAGCTGAGCTCATCTCCTCTCTCTGTTCCACGCTCCGCAGCTCTGGTTCTTCCAGCCTTCCTTTCGCCTCTCCTTGGACCCAGTCCCGGCTGCGCTTCAGCGTTTCTTGCCACCGCCATTCTCATCAGCGGCAGCGGCACACCCCCCTGCCATTCCCTCGCCCCCTCCTCCGCACCTACCAGGTGCAACACTGCACGCATCCAAGATCCTCTTCTGGGTCTTACCCCCCGGCGGCGCCAACAGCAACACCAATACCAACGCCAACCTCAACGGAGACTACTCCCCCGACCTCGAGACTGACCCCCTCCCCTTCCCACGGGACCACGTCAACGCCATACTCGTAGCTCTGCGGGCTAGTTCCGAGGTGTACCCCATTGAGCGGAGGCGGTTCGGGCGGGTGCCGGGGGTACCTCCAGACGAGGGCGGAGGCGAGGGAGTGCCGATGTGGAACGTTGGGTGGGTGCCGCGCTGGGGAACGGGCGTGAGTGCGGGCGATACGGAGTGAAGTTGGTGCTATGCATGCATTTTCCTCTTTTCGTTGCTTTCTTTACATGTTTTTGAATGAATGGAACCTGTCTATGCCCGCGCTCGACTCATACTGCGTACGTGCGTTCATGGCATTGGATTGCATTGCAAAAAGACTGGACTTTGTTCCGCTGTGCTTGCCCCGCCCCACCTCACGACACGACATCGCACTTCTCCGGATCCGCCTCGCACTCTTCCGGCGCCTTACAATCATGATACAGCGTAATAATCGGCGTCTCATCCGCACTAACCACATCCGAGTGATTATACCCATAATTAACACCCATCAACTGCCCTACCGTCGTCCCGTACTCCTCCGCCAAATCAACGTACGTCCCATACGTAAAGCGATAGGGCTTCACACGGCAAGAAGACCCATTACACTGCGGGATCTTGAGGCTGCTTCCTGCTGTGAGGGCTGCACTCGTATTGGTGGAGCCGTGCGTTGAAGCAGTAGTGAGGAGAGCGTCGAGCGTAAGGTTGAGTTTACGCGCTATGAACTCGAGGGTATCGCCTTCTTGTGCTGTGTAGGTGTGAGCACCGCCATACACGCAGGTTCGCGTGCCGTTACTCGCGGGTACAATGCAAGAGGTATCGTCCCCATCGTCGGCGTATTCGTATTCCGGCCAGGTGTACTCCCCCGAGGTAGAGGCGTTCCTCGCAATGGGGATGAGGAGCCCTTCCCCCGCTACGAAGGGGATCTCCGTATCGGCTACGCGGTTCAAGCGCGCAAGGGAACAGAGACTGACGTTGAGTTCCGAGGCTATAGCAGCGAGGGAAGAAGGAGAGGAGGAGGTCACGCTGTAGAGGCCGGCATTGGTGATGTTTCCGGAGGTGGTGTTGGTCGATGCTGCTGCTGCTGCGCGGCGGGCGGGCGCGGACGCGGCGTGCAAGGTAGAGGGAGGGGGAGGTACGTGCGCTGCGGAGGCGGAATTGGAGCTGGGGGTGGAGCTCAAGAGGAGCACGAAGAGGAGGAGGGAGAGTCCACTGCTCAGGGAGCGGAGGAGCAGAGTGCTGCTGGGCGTGGGAGTGGTGGTTGTGGTGTGCATGGTAGGTACTGCGGGGGCGGTGCAGGGTGGTAGCGAAGTTCAGCCTCCACTAACTACGATTGCGATTCGTGGAGCGGAGTTCCAACACTATGCTAGGTATGCTATGCCCCGCTCCCGCCTGCACACACTCACCTGCTACGGTAGGTGATTTCCTAGATCAAGGAACGTCTGTATCCCCGGGTGGGCTTGGCAGAGCTTGGCTTGGCAGTGGCGTGGGATAAAGGAAGGAATGGCAAGCCCGTGAGTTGGGGGCGCGGGCAAGGAAGGGCACGGGCAGGTGAGGAGATGAAGGAAAGACGGTGTTGGAGACGGCGACGGCGACCCTCGAGGTGATGGGATGGGTTCTACAATCCAATTGTTCCGGGGAAAAGGTCTAGGTCTTGGCTCTTCTTAAAGGCCGGTCGTCCCCCCCCCCCCCCCCCCCCTTTTCCCTTCCCTCCCTCGTGGACTTCAACGTGGGCGTCACCCTCCTCACCCTCGCCATCGCCATCGGCGGCGCTGGCGCTGGCGCCGGCGCCGGCAAGGATGAGCAGGCGAGCGAGTCTTGGCATGGTAGGCGCTAAGCGAGTCGAAAGAATGACACTTCGTTTGTCAGTCAGTCAGTCAGTCACACGCGCAGGCACAAGCGCCCTGTCGTTCCTGTCGCTCAGATGGAATGCGGTGCTGGGTACCTACGTGCATGTGCAAGTATTGTATCATACCCACGTTTAGCAGGCCTATCGGATCTCGCCTGCACCTACTCCAAACACACACACACACACGTACATCGTCGGACGCGGGCTGAGGGGAGCAATTCCTGGGTAAGCCAGTGCCGAAATGCACTCCAGCTCCATCTCCAGCCCCAGCCATCCGGGCGTGGGCATGGGCGTGGGCCGTGAGCGTTGGGCACGGGCGTGGGCAAGGAGTTGCTTGCGGCCGGAGAGCAGACCGAACCGGAAATGGAAGCAATCGGGGGCCGCATAGGCATATGCTTGCGCATATACCCTTGTGACGCCGCCGCCGCCGCCGCCGTCGTCGTCGTCGTCGTCGCGTGCGCCGAAGCCAGGCGGAAGCAAGAGCATACGCGTGAGTGTGAGTGTGAGTGTGAGTGTGAGTGTGAGTCTATTCGCGTCTGTCATGTGTCATGTGAGCGGGAGCGGGCCGTTGTTCCTGGGTTCGAGGCTGTGGGTGCGGCTGTGGCTGAGGCTGAGGGTGAGGTTGTCCGCTTGTGCGGAACCCATGTGGCGCGGACTGTTCGTCGCCTGCCCGCCTGCCCCGTGACGTCCGTCCTTCTGGTCGTGGTATGGTATTGGCAGCCCGCCGTCAATCACTCAGTCACCCCTTCCCCCCCAACCCCTTGGCTCGCACCCGCGCCGCTGTCTGCCTGCCGGCCGGCCTTGCGCTTACGCTTGCCTTGCCGTGCAGTACTTCCTGACGATAAGTAAGTAAAGTGGACAAATAGCGGAAAATAGCATTTTAGCCAAATCCAGGAAATTGACCCTTGTTTGGCAGAACTCAGACGCGAACTCGAACTCAGACTCAGACTCAGACTCAGACTCCTGCCCAGTGCCCAGCGCCAAACGCCAAACGCCTAATTGCTTTTGCAGGCAGGCAGGCAGGCAGACAGGCAGGCGGGGATTGGGCCTTGCCTTTCAGGGAATGCGGGGGTCCGCCCTCGCCGTGCGGAAGCAAACACTGCCTTTGTAATGCCGCTGCTGCTGCTGCTGCCGCTGTCGCTGTGCTCGCGCGGGCTCTGCGGAGAGAAGTAAGTGCGGCTTCTGGAAGTGCGAGAGGCAATGGCTGTGGGCAGTGGAAGGGGAGGGGGAGTGGAACTGCAAACGAAGAAAGGGAATGGAATGCGCGCAGTTGTTGTGTGGCTTGAGTCATTCTCGGCGGCGGCGGCGGGGAAGCGTGACGAGAATAGCAATCCACGCGACGGCGGCGCCGTATTATGCACACGTACAGTATCAGATGAGGAGAAGAGACGAGAGCGAGGAGAGAAGAGGTCAGGTCTTCGATTCGGCACGCCGCCGCCGCCGCCGATGCTACGCCCACGCGAGGTCGTCCTCGCACATTTAGATTTAGACGCCGCTCGTGTGCGTGCACCGCACGCGCTCTACCCTTCTTGACTCTGCAGCGAGTATACTAGGAGCTTGTTTCCCGAGCGAAGAACCCGCCTCTTGCCATTTCACTTTCACTTTCACTTTTGTTTGTTCATGAACCTCCATCCTATCATTCCAAATGTACGTGCTGTCTCTCTGTCTGCGAACCCAGCGCGGGTGGTGGCATGGCGTGGGGTGGCGTGGCGTGGAAAGCGAGAAATCGCCGCACGGCGCGCCTGCAGCAACGAGTGCATTTAGCAGCGTCGTGCCGAGTTGCCGCAGGGGACCGCTGGGTACCGCACGCGACGACGACGAAGACGAGGACGACAGCACGAACACCCAGATGCCGGCCAGGGCGTACGTGCGGGAACAAGTACAACACAGGTTGTTCGCGTCGTTCGTGTTTACCGAAGCGAAATTGGGGCTCATTGTATTGCACAGTACTTTACGCTGCGAACGCAGCCTCGTATAAGTAAGTGAGAACATAATGGGAGAGCCGCGGGTCAGGGCGCGCGTACTTAAGGACGAGCCTGAGTCTATCCGCGTTGCTGTTCCTGTTCCTGTTCCTGTTTCGCGGTGCGGGGCCGTGTCACATGACTAAAGGACTTGCAGACACTGCGCAGCGTACTGTGCTGTATTGTGCTGTATTGGCCGTGAGCATCCTCATGTCTCTTTGCTCTGCGGGAAGAATGCATTCATCCAGAGTACAAGGTTGATTATAAGTACAGTCAAGCAAGGCTAAACAACGTCCGGCACATACCGCGTACCGAGCGTCTCTTTGCTGGACTTCAACCTCCTCTTCTCTTCCCTCCTCCTCTCCCCGCCGCGCAAACAAGATCGAATCATACCATACCATTTCGTGACGTGACAACCTAACCCTAAGCTGGGACCATCAAACCCACCGCGACGAAGGTTACTAGCTTGTTGGTTTTTTGGCTGACTGCTGGGCAACGTCCCCGGAGATTAAGACCTGTGCTAAGACTGGGACTTGGAGAGCGCTTGGAGTGGAGTGACCCGCCGCAGCTATCACACCCCCCACAATCGAGCCGACTACAAGAACAAACCAGACAATATGGAACCGAAAAAACAAGCAAATCAAATAAGAGAGGATAGAAGCAAAGGAAATGCGGAAAAAAAAAGTTGGGTAGTCCGCGCAAAGGGGGACGGAGGACGGGGAACCGGTCATACATGAGGTGACGTGGGGGAGGGGGGGGAGATCCGCATGGGGGAACCAGGGGACATGGGAGCACGCATATGCGTAAGAGGAGGGGGGAATATAAGAGGTGTCGTCCCTACCCAACCCGATCAGACCTGAACAGACCCTTCCGTGGCTACGATACCCCCCCCCCCCCCCCCCCCCCCCCCCCCCGCCCCCCCCCCCCCCCCCCCCCCCCCCCCCCCCCCCGCGGGGGCCCCCCCCCCCCCCCCCCCCCCCCCCCCCCCCCCTCCCCTGCGGGGGGGCCGCCCCCCCACGGCGGCGCAGACCCCGCCCCCGGGGGGCCCCCCCACCTCCCC
>RRYC01000555.1:0-23754 GCA_004016185.1 Quambalaria eucalypti | reverse complement strand
CATACCCCACCCCACCCCACTCCACCCTCCCTCCCCACACAAGACCCTTCCGGCCTCCGACTGCACGTCCTGTCATCCGCCCGTCAGCACCTTGCTCCCTCCCTCCCTCTCTCGGCAAGTCGGCAGACAGGCAGGCAGGGGGCACCCAAATATGCGCCCTCCCCCCCGCCTTGACCCGCACTTCTTCCCTTCCCACGAAAATGCTGACGGGTTCACAACCACACCAATTTACTTGATGTCTGGGTCGCATGCAGCCTCCACACGCCGAGTACATACGCGTTGCCGCCGCTGCCGCGAACACCCAAAGGCCGGGGCGCGGCGGGGTCGGACGGGGCGGGGGGAGCGGAGCTCGCACCAAGCCTCTTCCCCTCTTCCCCTCTTTTCCCCGCCCCCGCCTTCGCCTTGTCCGCGCTTTCCGACGGGCTGCCATCGCCTAATCGATCATAGCCCCAATGAACTTGCGTATTGTACAGTACAGTACAGCGTCAAGTGCAGGCCGCACGCCCGTGGAGTGCGCAGACCTTGCCAGTCGTTCGTATGCTATGATAGGTCCGCTGCAAGTGGGACCATGGGCGTGCCTGTGGAGGTCTCGGTTCCGCAATTGCGACGGCAGCAGTGGCGATGCAAAATGCAAATGCAATGCGATACGATAGGATAGGATACGATAAAGACGCGGGTTGACTACAATAAAGATGAAATGGAGTGCGGCATAGAGGCAGGGCTTTGCACGTGTACCACGCCCGCCCGCCATCCGCCGCTGTTTGCTTGCGCTACTTCTTCTCCTGCTGCCCAGCCTCGTCCTTGCCCTCACCGCCAAACGAAATCTTGCCGCCATTTGCCTTGAAATCAAACATCCCCCCCGGCTTCGCCTCGGGCGAAGCCCCAAACCCACCGAATGCCGAGGTGCCTGGGCTCTTGCCTGAGCCTACGGAGCTCCCAAATGTGAACCCTGGCGCAGCAGCAGCAGCCGGAGTGCTGCTGGAGCCCGGTGTAGTCGCGCCGCTACCACTGCTGCCAAACGTGAAGCCAGAGCTGGCGCCACCCGCGCCGAATGCGCTGCCCGGAGTAGAACCCGCAGCACTGCCGAACCCTCCGAAGCCCCCAAACGTCGATTTGGGCGCGGTGCTGGCGGGTGTCTGTGCCTTCGTGTTGACAGGAAGGGCAAAGGGTGACGAGGACGATGCGCTCGTCGTCGTTGTTGCCGCGGTGCTAGTAGAGCCGAACCCGCCGAACCCGCCAAAGGTCGCCGGAGCGGGCTTGTCAGTGCTGCTCTTTGCCGTCTCAGCGGCTTGCGTCCCGTTGCTGCTCGACTGCGCCGGCTTGGGGTCCTCCTTCTTGTCTGCGCTCTTGCTCTCCTCCTCCTCCTCCGCGTCTGCAGCGTCCCCAAACTTGAACCCGCCCTTTGGCGGCTGCGCAAACTTGGGCACAGACGCCACGTCTGAAGAGCCGCTGCTGGCGCTAAAGTCTGCGACTTTTTTTCCTGCAAAGGAGAAGCCGCCCGTCGGCACGGAAAAGGCCGGTGGTTTCGATGAGCTAGTCGAGGCGGAGGCTTTATCCTCCTTTGGGGCCGGAGCGGCTGGAGCACCCGCGCTGGTCCCATTCGTGCCGTTGGCTGCCGACTTTGGGCCCTCGCTTGCCGATCCATTGGTGGCACTCGTCTGCTTGTTGTTCTTGGCTTCCTCGCCCTCTTTGACGAGCTCTTTCCTCTTTTGCTCATACTTTTCCAGTACGGCGCGGACGACTGGGCTCAAGTCGGCAAACTCACGCTCCCGGTCGCCCGTTGCTGCAGCGTCAAAGTCGACGGCTGTCCGCAAGGCGTTGGCCAAGGAGTGGTTCAGACCACGCAAGCGCAACAAGTGCTCCACCTGCCCGTCTGACGAGGATTTGCTTGTCGGGGGAGTAGCAGACGGCGACGAAGTTTCGGGGCCCTTGCTAGCGGCTGAAGGAGCTGAGAATGAAAAGGCTGGCTTGGGTACCGCCGCCGCAGTCGGTGCACTGGCACTGGAGCTGGCAGAGGACGCTGCTGCTCCAAACGAAAATCCTGCACTACCTCCTGTGGGTGCCGCTGCCCCGAATGCACCCGTACCGCTGGACTTATCCGACGCTGCAGTCCCGAAACCTGTAAATGGCGAGCTGCTCGAGGTCGACGACGCGCCTGTAGCGGCGGGTGCTGCTGCTGCTGCTGCTGCTGCTCCGAAGCTAAACGTCGGCATCGGCGAGGGCGACGGCGAGGGAGAAGCACTGCTCCCGCCGAGGCCTTTGCGCTTGGGCAGACCTCTGATTCTGTGGAGGCGGGGGCGGTGGCAGGCGGGGGTGAAAAGTAATTGTCAGCACAGCTCGAATGCTTCGCACGCTCACGACGGCAACTTACATCCGCTCTCCGCCAGCTGGTGCGCCACCTTGGCCACTGGCCCCGGTTCCACTGCCATCTTCGCCAGTATCGACGGCATGTGGGTCATCTCCGTCTTCCCGCTGAATCTGTCGCAGGGCGCCGCGCTTCATGGTGTTGGCGTCGAGGCTTCGTGGAGTATAGAGACGCTGCAGGCGTGTCAAGTAGGCTGGGTAGGATATATGCTCGACTGGCGCTGATTCGGGGCGCTAGGATCGAGGGACAATAATGTGGGAAGAGCGTAAGCGGTCTGATGGAATGAGGACCGTTGATTCTAAGAGGTGCAAGGAAAAGAGTCGGCTAATTGTGCGGGAACATCACAAAGGCAAGAAGTCTGCATTGGGGATCCTCCCGCTCCTCTAGAGAGAGAGCGTCCTTCTCGGCGACGCGGGGGGATGGTCTCGGATCCGAAGCTTGGGGCGTGATCACGTGACACGTGTACATCTAGCCACCCCAACCTCCATCCCAAATGCCCTTCCACTTCCCAGGTGCATTGATTCCATTCCCCCCACGCCATCCAGCTCGCACCAACTACAGCCTACCACCCTCACCCGCCCTTCTCCCACACCGCACCTCTGCCACCACCGCGATGTCCAACGCTCCCGATCGCTTTGCGCTGTTCATCCTCGGCGAGGGGGAGAAGCGCGTGGAAGTGCAAGAGGAAACGCAGATTGAGAATGCCGTGACGGTCACGCTGAACAAGGAGGACCATACCATGGGGAATATGCTTAGGCAGTGAGTTTTGCGTGTGGTGGGTGTGTGCGGTGCGGTGGATAACATCTGCAGTAGCTCGTCCTGACCCTCCTTTCTCGCCCCGCCCATCCAGCGCCGTCCTGGCAGTCCCCGGCGTCCTCTTCTGCGGGTACAAAGTCCCCCACCCGCTCGAGCCCCGTACGCTCCTCAAGATCCAGACGGATGGTCGGCTCACGCCCATCCAGGCGCTGCGCACGGGTTGCGAGCGCGTCATTGCTCAGATCAACCAGGTGCGCACGTCCTTCCAGACAGAGGTACAGGTGCATATGCCTGGTGTGGGCATGGGCGGGATTGGTATGGGCGCGGGTATGGGAGGACTGGCGGGCCATGCTGCGCAGTATGGCGGGCCGTCGTATGGTGGTGTGGGTGTGGGAGGAGGAGCAGGGGGTGGAGCGGCGGCGGGAGCAGGGGGAGCATATGGCGGGGACTCGTACGTCGATATTTAGCGGACTGGCGACGCCGCACACGCACATTCGACTGTACCATACTATCGTGGCCCCGCAGCATCAACCTCGCCTCAATTCTTTCGCCGCCACCGCCCTGTAATTGTATCGTATCGCAACAAGCTACATCGTGCCATGTCATGTCATTATCAGCGAGATCCCCTTGCCACGCATCGCATATCCCCGCTGCGCCTCCTCCTCCTCCTCCTCCTCCTCCTCCTACCACTGCTCCCCGCTATTCCCCTCGGCATCCTCCTCCGCACCACCACCAAGGAGAAACTCCCCCACCCTCCCCTTCATCTCCGCCCTCCCGACTTTGCGCGTCACGTGCCCAGCCGAAGTCGGTGTCCTCTCCTGCTCCTGACTCTGACTCTGGCCGTCGACGTCGTTCGGCGCAAGTGCAGGATTGCCACTGCTGCCACTACCAGCACCAAAGAGGGGCACCTGCGCCTGCGCCTGCGTGTGCGCCGCCGCGTCGTCTCCCAACGTCGGCGGCGCAGTCGACTGTTCTGTTTCTGCATTCGCGTCATTGCCGCTAACGTCCTGCGCGGCGAGGCGGTCCAGCGCGGCGTCTAGGACGTACGTAGGGAGGTAGATCTTGGAGTCCGAGGTCGTGGTATTGTCTCCGTTGTGGGCGACAAAGCTCTTCCCCCTGCTCGCTCCTGCGGCCCCGCCTCCGCCGCCGACGTCGGGCACGTCGAGAATCAAGAGGCAGGAGTAGCACAGGAGCTCCTCTAGTGGCAGTGGCAGTGGCAGTGCTCCTTCCTTGTCCTCCTTCTCCTTCGCCAGCGGTGGTGCCGCCGCCTGCGACCTCACTTTCCCATCCATACCCGCACTCGCACCCACGTCCGCACTGATAGCACCCACAATACTAAGCTTACTCTTCCACTGGGATGCGCCCTCCTGCGCGGGCAAACCGCAGAGCGGGCACGCGCCCGAGCCGTTCCACCGCGGGACGGCCCTGGCAGCTTGGACGAGGCGGTCGCCCTTTTGACCAAGACCGCTCAGGGCGCGGGCCGTCGTCGTGGCGGCAGCGGCTGGAGCGGGAGCACCATTGCTGGGTGCGGGTGCCGCATCTGCGTCCTCGCCAACGTCCCCGCCCCCGCCCCCGCCATCTCGCAGGATGAGCTTCGCGCCCGTGCGTACAACCGTATTGACTGTACTGGGCACGCCCTTTTCGAGTGCAAAGATAAAGTGCTCTGTCAACCTCCCAATCGAGGCCTTTTCTCCTGGTCCTCCCGTATTTGCGCTTGCGCCCCCGCTCCCGCCCAGGAGGACATCGGCCGCGACGATTGTCTGTGGTGCCAGTGCCTGTAGGCCGCGCGTCCGATTGAAAAATGCTACTTCCTTTGCGAGAGTCTCCCTCAGTGGGCGGAGTACGAGTACGTCATGTACCCACATGGCCGTAGCGCCATCGACGGCCCACTTGTGCGCTTTGCCCTTGGCGATACCATCGATGAGACGAATGGCCCCCCGACTGGCGTTTTCGCCCAGGAGGAGTGCGCTGTTCCCGCGCTGCCGGGCGGTGCGGAGGAGAAGCTGCTGCACGAGGACAGAGTGCAAGTCTTCAGCGCGGGTGCGGGCCGAGGCCGCTGCGGTGCGGTGCACCGAGGGAGGGTTGATGCTTGCAAAGAGGGCTGTGAGGAGGTCGCGCGGTGACGGCGACGACGACGACGACGAGGCAGCACTGCACCGTCTGAGCCTACGTGCATTCGATGCACCAATGAGGCACTCGACGGCCTCGCAGTCACGAAAGACATCCTCCAACTTGAGCGGCACAAACCTCAGCCCTGCCTCTTCTCCTCCCTGCGCCTGTACAATCTCAGCCGCCTCGTGCGTCCGGTCCTCTGCGCCGGGGACGACTGCCGAGTCATCAATGTAGATGACGTCTATCCGTGTGACGTCAATCGGGCGGGCACGACGCTTACCCGTAGTCGCTTCGGCTGCGGCTGCCTCAAGGAGGGACTGCAGCTTCGACGCGGGCGGCGCCTGGAGGTTGCGTGCTGCCACGTCTAGGAGGGTCCTGGCGGTGGTGGGAAAGGCGGCGAGTAGAGTTCGATCAGCCGACGACACTAGACGTAGTACCTCGACTGCCTGCATGCATGCACCCCGCAACTCACCTACTCGAAGCCCCCCCACTAAACCCAATCGCCACTGACCCTGCGCCACTCCCGCTCCCACTCCTACTACCACCACTCCCACCCCCACTCCTCGCAAGGATAGCCGCCCCCCTCGCAAGCTCAAGACTTGCCTTGGTGCGTGCCTCGAGCGCCTTGTGCGCACAGGGCGTACAAGACAGTACGACTCTACGGAGCTGAAGCGTGGGTGGGGCGCCGCAGCGCGTGCATGTGTTCAGTGGGTGTTGGGGCTTCTTTTTGCGCTGGGGCGGTGGTGCTGCCGCCGAGGAGGAGGGGGAGGAAGAGGAGGGGTCGCTCGAGGGCATGGTTGTGAAATCAGGGAGAGGATGTATGCGTGGTGCGCAAACGTGCAATGAAGAGCGAGCAAAGGAAAAGACGAGTTCACGTTCCATTGAGAAGAAGAAGCAGGTGCGCGGATTTTTTGTCGCACGTCGCGGATTTGTCAGTCTGCAAAAATGCGCGACCAAAAATGTCAAGGCGGATGCGAAATCGCGCAGTCGCGTAGAGGCAGCGAGCGTCGACGAGAGGACAGTGTTGGGATGCGATGGATGACATTGCGGATGCGAGTATTAGAGGATGATACAGTGCCGAGTCATTCAGTCTCGCCCAGGTCAAGTCGGTCAATCAGGTCGTCTATAGTACGCTATCCGGGTCCAATACTCGTCACACGGCGTACGCGGCCGCGGCCGCGGCGCCTGCGTCCGCAGCCTTCTCCGGCCGGCTCACTTCCTCCCCCCTGTGTCGCGCTTGCCACTCCCGCCGCCTCGCCTCCCACGCCCTGCGATGCATCTCGTCCACCGCCACATCCGCGCCACTGACGTACTGCGCAACCTCCTGCGCCCATACGGGCAATACCGCCATGGCGCTCGTCACGCCCGCCAAACGCGGGAGGTACACCTTCTGGCTGGTGCGGCTACCGAGGATGCGCATCGCCTCGACTGCTACGTCGCGTGGGGACAGCGTCGGGGTAAGCACGTCAAAGGGGCGGGGGTACGTCCAGTGCGGGAAGAGGGGCGTAGCAATGTGCGCGGGAAGCAGGAGGGAGGCGTGGATCCGGCGGCGACGGCGGTGGGGGCCCCCGCGCCGCAGCTCCCGCACAAGGCTCTCGTACAATCCCACGACACCAAACTTGCTCGCGACGTAGTCGCCCATTTGCGGTACACCCACGTGACCCATGATGGAGCTCACGCACAGGACGTGGCACCCGCCGCCGCCGTCGTCGTCTCCGTCGCTGTCGCCTTCGCTGGACGCCATCATCTGCGGTAGGACTTCGCGCAGGAGCGAGAACTGCGACAGGAGGTTCACCCCAATGGTACGCTCTACGTCTGGCGCTCTCAGCTCGCTCAGGTGCAGGCCGGGCGTCGCAGGCGTGGACGTGCGGGCACCCGCACCCGCACTTGACGAGGTGCCTGCCATGTAGGCGGCCCCCTCTGCTGCGCGCTCCAACGCGCCAAAATCAGGTAGCGTACGCACCCCGGCATTGTTGACCAGCATCGTCACGCTGCGGCCGCGCGTGTGCTCGTGCAACGCGCTGGAGCGCAGGGCAGACCGGACGGCAGCAGCATCGGCAACGTCGCACGTCAGGTGAAGCACCCTGTCCTTCCATGTCGACGCTGTTGACGCGGCCTTGTCCGCCGTCGGCTCGCAGACATCCAGGGATACGACTGTAGCGCCTGCGAGAGCAAGGAGGCGCACGAGCTCGGAGCCCACGCCGCCCGACCCGCCCGTGATGACGACGACTTGCTGGCGCCATTCCTGCGCTGACAGGCGGCGGGGGAAGAATGTACCCGCGGAGATCCGCGTTGAGACCAGCGAGCTGAGGAGGTACACCGCAGTCAGGGCGAGGGCCGCGCAGGCCAGTATCCGCGGGAGAAGGGCGGGCAGAGACGTCGCGAGGGCGTCGTAGAGGAGCTGCAGCTGCGGAGTGGGGGTGTATAAGCTGCTACGAGCGAGGTACACGGCTGACGCGGTAAACAGTGCCATTGCGAAGACTTCGAGGGCGTGCCCGTTTGCGATGACGGCAGTGTCGACGATGGCGTGGTCCAATGGCGTGTCTGTACTAGTTGTTGGCACATTGTCCTGGGACTGTTCAGTCTGTGTCGCCGTGCACGTCGTCGTCGTCGTCGTCGTCGTCGTCCCGGTCGCGTCGATGCGGGAGGACACAGTATAGTCGTGAGGTCCATGTATGCGCCTTGTCTCAGCGTGGTCGTTTTCGTCGTGGTGAATGTCAACGCCGTCATCGCCTTCGTCACTGTCATCGCCATCATCGCCGTCATCCCTCTCGTCTTCGTATCCGCCCTCGCCTTCGCCATCGCTAGGCAACTCGTCATAAATCTCCAAGAGCGCCTGCCTCGCCGTCGGTATGAGATCCTCCCAGTCAGGCAACTCGAGCGTTTCCAACGGAAACATCTCCACAAACCTCAAATTATTCGCCGTCGACGCCGACCGATTGGGCGCAAACGCCCTATACTCTAGGCAAACACTCGCGAAGCTCGAGCGCGTCATCCGGCGGAGACAGCCCACAACGAGGGACGTCTCTGCCAGGCCGCTGGGATCGCACACTAGGACGCCGGAGCAGTGCCTGTTGAGCATGAGCTCGACTGTCGCGCGGCACATGCCCACGCGGTCTAAGCCTTCGAGGGTTGACTCGGTCTCGGTAGTGGTGGTGGTGGTGGTGGGAGAGGAGGAGTAAGGCGCGCTGCGGCTGCCCCGCCCCGCAAAGAGCCGCAGCGCACGCTCTTCCTTTGCCTCGCCGGCGCCGGCGCCGTCCCGCACACGCCAGAGTTTTCCCCCACCAAGGTCCCACTGCACGAGGTTGAGGTCCAGCTGTCTGCTGAGCTTGAGCAGTGCGGCGGGAAGGAGCGACGGCGAGAGGTAGACTAGTGTACGCAGGTGGAGGGAGGCGAGGAAGGAGAGGGTCGGAGAGGAGTCGATTTCGGATTGTGTGAGGCCTAGGCCTGGGCCCGGACCCTGGCCCTGGCCCGGGCCTGAGCGAGGGCGGCTGCTAGAGAGGGGGGAGCGGGGAGGCGTCGCTGCGGCAGCAGAGGCGGCAGACCCAGAGGCAGTCGAGGTAGTCGTGTTTGCATTTGCATTTGCATTTGCATTCGTATCGCTTGCCGCAGCCAAGTTTGAATTGGAGTTCGCATTCGAGTTCGAGTTCGAGCTCGTCCCCGAATTGACAGGCGCATTTACGGTGCTGGTACTATTGCTACTCGATGCCTTGTCGCGCTCCCTCGGCGCATCACGCTCCCGCTGCCGCTCCTTGTCCACCTGCGCCCAAGCCTCGTGTAGTACCTCCTCGAGCCCAATCGCAGCACAGCGGTGCAGCCCCGGCGCGATCAACGCATAGACGGGGGGCGGGCGTAGTGCGGGGGTATGCGAGTGCGAGTGCGAGTGCGAGTGCGTATGCGCATGCGTATGCGAGGCAAGGATTGAGGAAGAGGGGGCTGAAGAGGCAGAACCGTGCGTGTGGGCCGGCTGCGAGGAAGGCTGAGACTGTGATTGCGAGTTCGGCGTCGAGGTCGAGGACCGGGCTGATGCTGTAGGCTGAGACGACGACGTCGGCGGCGGCGGCGTGTGGCCTGTCGGTGTGGCCATGGCCGAGGGGCGTGTGCAATTGCAGTCGCAGTGCCAAGTGCAATGAGCGAGGAGAGGGAATGGAGGGAACTGACCTGAAAGGAGAGAGGAGAAAAGAAAGGGCTGGGCGCGGAAAAGAAGCGACACGGACCGGACTCGAACGCGGGATGCACGGAAGCAGAGCAATGGGCGCGCCGCGGCCGCTTCCTCTTTCTTCTTGGCAGGCTCGCGGCGTGGGAAAAAGGGCAATGGCGCAAAATGGCGCGCCTAACTGAAGGCGATGAAAGGGATTCAAGTAGCTGTTACCGAGTTCACATGTCTGTTGATCTGCTTGATCTGTTTGAATTGCAAGGAATTGCGGCGAGTGTCTACTGATCCATTGCAAATACACGCCACGGGACATAGCACCCCATAAAAGCCTCCCTCCCACCCTGCTGTCCATCCCGCCAAAACCCGCCAACTATCTCTTGACCCAGGTGTAAGACTTCCTGGCCTTGGGCTTGTTCGTCTTTTTCCTCTCCACCATCCTCGGGTCGCGCCTGAGTACGCCATCGCGGCCGAGGACGACGAGGACGCCGTCCATGATGGCCTTCCATTCTTCCTGCCTCTTGCGTGCCTGTGCAAGCTCGCGCGTCGTCTCCTGGCGGCGATCTGCCCTTGCTTTCCTCTCTGCCTCGTTGCCGCCAGTCTCTTGCTCGCCACCCTCACTCTGCTGTTCCTGCTGCTTCCTTTCAAAGGCCTCGTGCTGAGCCTGTGTGAGCTCGATGCGCGCAACTGCCTGGCTGGCCTGGGTCCACTGCTCCTCAAAGAAGCGCACCAGGGCCTTGGAGAGGGCGTGTGCCACTGCACCTGCCTGGCCCGATACGCCGCCACCCGAGGTAATGGCAAAGACGTTGAACTGACCCACGAGGTTGAGCAGCCGCATGGGGTGAACAATTGCCTCGCGGTGGGAGATGCGGGTAAAGTAGTTTGAGATGGACACGCCATTCACGCGCACCTCTCCCAGTGGGGGCGTCGACGTCGTTGCCGTCGTGGGCGCGACGGGTGCGATCCAGACATTGGCAGTGGACTCTTTGCGCCTTCCATTGGCAAAGACGCGACCCTTGGCATCGACGCCCGTACCTGGCGAACGGCTGCTGTTCCGGACAGAGGCAGCTGTGACGGGGCGGCGGAATGCAGCAAGGACCTGGTCAACGTTGGAGGCGAGCTGGACGTGCTTGGGGTACTGGCTGGTAGTGAGGTAGAGGGAGACGAGGTGGGAGTAGCGGTGGAGGGTGTTGAGTGCATTGAGCATCTGACGGTACTGTCCGTTGCGCATCTTGATGCCGAGGTATTCGCCCATGTTCTCCTGCTGCAGCCACAGGGCGCCCTTTTGCTGGTGGTCACCGTCGTCTTCACCCAGAAGGGCTGCCCGTTCCTCGGCCGTGGGCGGCGGAGAGAGGGGGTTGATGACATTCAAGTGGGCGAGTGCATCTCTCGTCTTGTGGGTGAGCTCATCGAGGAGGATGGTAATGGCAATGAACGAGGGCTGCGTCGTGTAAAACGTGTCCGAGGTGGGCTTGATGCGCTGCGGAGACAGCTTGGCGCCAGAGACGAGGCCGGCGAGATCGGGGGGCAGCTGAGGCGTCGGGACTGCGCGAGTGAAGGATGTCGTCGGACGACGGGGAGATGACGATGATGACGAAGAGGAAGACGACGAGGACGAGAACGAGGACGAGGACGAAGATGACGAGGAAGACGAGGCTGCCGATGCCGCCTCTTCAGCACTAGGCGGCGGTGATGGTGAGCCGCCACCCGTCGATGCACCCGTCGCGGTAGTAGTCGACTGGAAGCGTACCGAAGATGGAGCGGCAACGACTGAGACGCATCGTCTCGACGTGGCAGCGACAGCCAAGGAACGACGTGCGACTGCGGTAGGGAGCGTCATGGTCGGGCGGGGTAGGGCTACGAGGAAGGTGTGAGCGGCCCGTCTATGTCGCCGCCAAAATGTGCGATGTCGTGGTTGACCGTCGTTTCGTGGATGAAGATGTTGCGCTTATTCCTTGGCGACACTGGTCATCGTCGTGGTTGAATGTATGCTGCTCACTCGACTCACTCGCTCGCTCGCTCACCCACTCGCCCACCCAACCCAAGCCAACCCACCCACGGGCGCTTCTTCTCGCCGAGGCGACTTCCTCGGCCGGAAACGCGCGCGGCGGCGAGTCAGGCAGGCGCGGCGGGGGAGGGCGGCAGTCAGTCAGTCAGTCAGTCAGTCAGTCAGTCAGTCAGTCGCGAGTCAGCACGTTAGTTCAGGCAGCCAGTCGGGTGTTGGATGATACGCTGCGCTGCGCTGCGTTGGTTGCGCCGTCGGCAGGAGGAGGTCATGGCGGAAGTGGCAGTGGCAGGCGACGTGTATGTACTTTATGGCCAAAGGGAGCAAGGAAGAAGAGTCAAGACCAACGATCATCCATTTCACTGCCAATCACCAACACCATCATCGCCTGGCAACGCAATCCCCCGCTCACAGCCATGCCAGAGCACATTCCACCCCGCGGCGAGGCCGTCAGTCAGGGCAAGACCCTCTTCATCGACAACTATGACAGCTTCACCTACAACATTGTCCAGGTGAGGCGGCGCGGCGCGGCTATATGCTCATGTAGATGGATGGATGGATGTACTCGATTGAAGATATTGACACTCTCAACACACTGACCATTCAATGCAAATGTTCCACCCCACCCCCGCCCATCACCACCACCAGTTCCTGGCCGAACTCGGTGCAGACTTGCACGTCTACCGCAACGATGAAATGACCCTCGAGCAGCTCATTGCCTTGGAGCCCGCCCGCCTCATCATCTCCCCCGGCCCTGGACACCCGCTCAAGGACAGCGGCGTATCCATCCAGGCCATCCAGCACTTTGCCGGAAAGATTCCCATCCTCGGCGTATGCATGGGTCTTCAATGCATTTACGCAGCATACACTGGCATCGTCGACTTTGCCGGCGAAATTCTCCACGGTAAAGTATCCAAGATCGAACACGATGCAAAGGGCCTCTATGCCGGACTCGGCCAAGTCGTCGGCACACGCTACCACTCCCTCGCTGCCAATGTCAGCAGCCTGCCACCCGAGCTCGTCGTCACCAGCCGCACCGCCTCGGGCGTCGTCATGGGCATCAGGCACACCCGCCTCGCCATCGAGGCAGTCCAGTACCACCCCGAGTCCATCCTCAGCATCGGGGGTCGTGAGATGATCCGCAACTTTCTCACCTGGACAGGCGCCACTTGGGCAGACAACCCGCAGGCTGCCATTGACGCAGAGGCAACTCAGCGTGCCGAGAGTACCACGTCCACTGCCCTCGCCATGGGTAGCGGCCAAGGCGCCGGCCTCGTAGCGGCTGCTTCCACTGCTGCTGCTGCCACGTCTGCCGCTGCCGGCGGACCCTCGTCGACGAGCAACGGCATCACCAATGGTGTCAATGGCAGCACCGCCGCCACTTCCAGTGCCGCTCCTCCCTCGTCGTCGTCGGTGGGGACCATCCTGCAGCGCATCCACGCACAGCGTCTCCGCGACATTGCCGCAGCCAAGGCCCTTCCCGGCCTCTCACCCAGCGACTTGCGCCTCTCCCTGTCCATGCACCTCTCCCCACCCCTCATCTCCTTCCCCAAGAGGCTCACTGCCAGAGCACAGCTCGGCCTCGTCGGTGTCATGGCAGAAATGAAGCGCGCTTCGCCTTCCAAGGGAGACATTGCTCTCGGTGCCCACGCAGGAGCTCAGGCCCTCGCCTATGCCCGCGCTGGCGCCGACGTCATCTCCGTCCTCACCGAGCCAAAGTGGTTCAAGGGCTCCCTCGGCGACCTCGCCCTCGCCCGTCAGGCCATCGACGGACTCCCTAACCGCCCTGCCATTTTGCGCAAGGACTTCATCGTCGACACGTATCAAATCGACGAGGCCAGGCTCTACGGCGCCGACACCATCTTGCTCATCGTCGCCATGCTCGGCGACGCACAGCTCAAGGAACTCTACGCCTACTCGGTCAGCCTCGGCATGGAGCCCCTCGTCGAGGTCAACAATGCCGAGGAAATGGACCGCGCATTGCAACTGGGCGCAAAGGTCGTCGGCGTCAACAACCGCAACTTGCACGACTTCAACGTCGACATGCAGACGACGTCGCGCCTCGCAGACGCAGCACGCAGGGGTGGCGTTACCCTCTGCGCCCTCTCGGGCATCTCCAAGCGTGCAGACGTCGTCGGCTACGAGCGCGAGGGCGTCAGTGCGGTCCTCGTCGGCGAAGCTCTCATGAGGAGCAACGACAAGAAGAAGTTTGTCAATGACCTCGTTGGCCTTCCCTCGACGCCCCCCAATGGCGAGGCCGCCGCCGCCGGGCAACTCGAGAAGCCCCTGGTCAAGATTTGCGGCCTGTCCACCATCGACGCAGCCGTGTCGGCCACGCTGTCTGGAGCCGACATGCTCGGCCTCATCTTTGCACCCGGCACAAGACGAACGGTGTCCATGTCCAGCGCCGCAGAGATTATTTCCATTGTGCGGTCGCTGCGCGGGGGACCCGAGGCGATGCGAAACGCCGTGGCTCTGGCCGAGGCTGGTGGTGCGGCGTCGCTCAAGACGAGCTTTGCCGTTGCGTCTTCGTCGGGAGCCCAGGACTGGTTTGACTACACGGCGTCGACGCTGCGTTCGAGTGTGGAAAAGTACCGCCCGCTGATTGTGGGCGTGTTCCGCGACCAGCCGGTGTCGGAGATTGTGAGGATAGCGACGACGCTGAAGCTCGACGGCGTACAGCTGCACGGCCGCACGGAAGAGGTACAGTGGGCCAAGCTCCTGCCGGGCGTATGGGTCACAAAAGTCTTCCACGTCGGGCCTGGTGCGCAGGCTGGTGTGGGTCCCCTGCGCGAATTGGGCCGTCGCGGACACCATCACTTTGTTGCCCTGGACACGGCGGGCGTCCAGAGCAGCGGCGGTGACGGCGGGACAGGCCAGGCATTTGACCACTCGCTGCTCCCCGAGCTCGCCCAGACGGAACCGGCACTCAACGTGCTGCGGTCCGGCGAGAGCAGCGTAGATCTGACCTCGCCCACGGCACTCCCGCCGGCACACTCGGTGCCCATCATCCTAGCGGGTGGATTGCACCCGGGCAATGTGGCGGCTGCGGTGCAGGCTGCGACGCGCGCGGGCGTCAAGGTTCTGGCCGTCGATACGAGCTCGGGCGTGGAGATTGACGGCGCAAAGAGCAACTCGAAGATTGTCGAGTTTATCTCTGCGGCGCGCGGGTGAGGGTGTGGTGGCTGGTGGGGTGGGGGACCAAACTGTGGGGGGGCGGTGAAGAAGTAGGGTCCGGGGCCGAAGCCGACGATACCGAGGGCGAGTCTGCCGCGCCGAACTGAGTTGGGTTTCTCATTCTTGGACTTCTGTGTCTGCTCCTGGACTTTTGTGTGCTGCTCTTCCACCCATTTGCGGCCTTTCTTTTTCTCAGCGGCGGCGGGTCACGCGGCCCCCTGATACCGTGGGCCCGAGATGTTCTCTGCCCGCTTCCGTGCCTTCCCGTTCCCTCGGTTGCTCTCCTCTCTTCTTCTCTGTCCGTCCCTTGCCACCCCTTAATGACTCGCAGTATCGTAGACCTTTTGCGTGGGTGGGCGTGCGTGCCAATCTGTGTGCACATCATGTGTGGGTAAAAGCAGTTCCGCGGCCTGCCCGCCTGCCCGCCTGCCCGCCTGCCCGCCTGCCCGCCTGCCCGCCTGCCCGCCTGCCCGTCCTACCTCGGTGCCGAGCTGGTCGGACAGCCGAAAGCGGGGGCGGGGCCCCGCGGACGGCCCCCCTGTCTGCCGAAGAACCTCGGCGATCAGAACGATGAGGTGGTTCTCAGTCCGACTGCATTCGACGAGGGAGTGGGACAATGAGCTCTGTGTCCATGCTCCACCAGCAGCCACCAGTCACTCAGAAAGAAGGCAGCTAAACAAACGCCTTCCTTTGGCGCGGCCCTCTGCCCCGCCCGCCGCGTGAGGCTCATCATCGGCTTCCGGGCTTCCGGGCGTGTCGTGTCGCGTCGTGTCGCGCGGCTCGAGTGCCGAGAGCCGAGTGTGCGTGCCTAGTGCGGGGGTGGGGGGTGGCCGAGGTTGCCGAGGTAAAGTAAGTAAGGTATTGTATTGTAGAAGAGCCCCGTGAGTCCGTAGCCCCCAACTCTCTTTTCCTCATTCCCTTGCAACTTCCTCTACAACCATCCCCTCTCTGCACCCACCACCCCACACCACCCCACGCAATGTCCACACCCCAAGCCTTTTCCGAGCCCCCCTGGGTGACGCAGCCCTCCCCCTTTTACAAGGAATCCCACCACAGGCTGTACCACTGGGCGCGTGCGTGGGCTGCTTCGCACCTCCCCGAGTCAATCTGCGCCGCATGGGAAACCTCCGGTAAGCGTGACGAAGCGGTGTTCCAGCGTGCAGCGGCGGATGGGATCCTCCTAGGCTTTGCGTTTGGACCGAAGATGGATGCTGGGCTGGTACGCGCCGCGGGGGTGGATCCACCCGCGGGGATCAAACCAGAAGAATGGGACGCCTTTCATGATTTCGTGCTGGTCGATGCGCTGTGTGCTACCGGCGCAGGCTCGGCTTTCCAGGCGTTGCATTCGGGATTGGCGTATGGGATTGGGCCGATTCTGCATTTCGCAGGGGAGGACCTGAAGAGGAGGACTGTACCGGATTTGCTTAGTGGGAGGAAGCGGATTAGCTTGGCGATTACGGAGCCGCAGGCGGGGAGCGATGTGAGCAATGTGGGAGGCACGACGGCGAGGAAGACGGAGGATGGCAAGTATTACATTGTTAATGGGCTCAAGAAGGTGAGTTGAGCACAGCACGTGGCGTGAGCACGCACGCAAGACGCTGACTGACACGCAATCACGCACACACACACACACGCAGTGGATCACAGGTGCGTTGGTAGCGTCCTAATTAGTGTACAAGTTGAGCCCGGCCCCCATGCTGACCCTCCCCCTTCTCCTCGCTTCTACACACCCCAGGCGGCATCTACAGCGACATGTTCACCGTCCTAGCCCGCACCTCTGGCAAGCCAGGGGATAGCAAGGGCCTGTCCTTCCTCGTCGTGCCCAACACGCAGGGCGTCAGCACCAAGCAGATGAGCATGATTGGCGCCCACGCAACGGGCACGACCCTCGTCGAGTTTGATGAGGTAAAAGTACCCGTTGAGAACCTCATTGGCGAGGAGGGGAACGGACTTAGGTACTGTTTCCATAATTTCAATCATGAGGTGCGTTGGCGTGGGCGGTGCATCCCAAGTCGTGGATACAATAACATACCCAACCCACTGACACTGACCATCCTCGATTGTGCCCACCGCACCCGCCGCAGCGCGCAACCATTGCCTGGATCGCCCTGCGTTTCTCGCGCGTCTGCATGGAAGACGCCGTAGCCCACGCCCGCCGTCGCAAAGTCTTTGGCAAGGCCCTCATCGAGCAGCCCGTAGTCCGACACAAGTTTGCGCACTGTGCGCGCGAAATCGAAGCCCTGCAGAGCTGGTGCGAGACGCTCGTGTACGAGGTGGGGAGTCTCGGTGCGGGCGAGGCGAATAAGCGCTTGGGCGGGAGGACGGCGCTCCTCAAGGCGCATGCGGCCATTGTCTTTGAGAAGGTCGTGAGGGAGTGTTTGCAGCAAATGGGAGGGTTGGGCATCACAAAGGGTGGGACGGGGGGGAGGCTCGAGAGACTCTACAGAGAGGTGCAGATGCTTGCGATTCCAGGAGGAGCAGAGAATGTCCTCCTTGACTTGGGCGTCAGGGAGGAACTCAAGATTGTCGAGGGAAAGCAGAGGGAAAGGGGGAGGTTGTAGGGCGTGCAAGGAGGAGTCGTCAATGCAGATGCGGCGTGGAAAAAGGATTAAATGTACTGATAGGGTGTTGCGGCAAGATGGCGCGTCGGCTGTGCCACAATCGAGTGACGAGGGGACTTGCCATCAATACTACTCGTCATCGTCGTCGTCGTGGCCGTCCCCGCCCTGCCCACTGGCTTCGAGCGCGGTCACCCTAGCCGCCTCCTTTGCGGCCTCTTGCCTCTCCTGCTGCTCGCGATGTTCCCTAACCATGCGGTCCCTAGCTGCTCGCTGCGCAACAATCTCCCTATCAGCGCGTGCCTCTGCCAGTACCATGGCTACGCGCTGGCTCTCAACCTGCTGCTCCCGCTCTTGGCGCTCCTTCTTGGCGCTTGCTCGCTCCTCGGCAACGACGGTCACCTCCCTGAGCATAACAGCCGCCAACTCCAACTGCCGCCAGAGCTTATTGTACCCCGTTGTTGAAGTAGACGCGGGCCGCGCCTCGTCGGGGAAGAACCACTCTTCCTTGAAGTCGACGGTGCGCAGCCGGAAACCCGTCTTGACGAGAAATTGGCTCCCACCCGGTACACCCAATATGCAGCGCTGGATGCGGGCATTCTCTGCGCGAAAGGAGCGGTATTTCTTCTCCGTGGGGTTTGCAAGAATGTTGCCGACAATCGTCGAGAGGGTCTGTTCAGGGAAATGGGGGCAAGAATGTTCAGCCGCGAGGTGGTGTTGGTAGGGGTGTGTGGAGCCATACCATACGCTACGCGCACACCGGAAACTCACCCGGAAACACTCTGCAGCCTTTTCGTAGGTATTATCCCTCTTGATCTGCATGTCCACTACCCTTCCCAGCTGATGATTGAACTCCTTTTCATCCTGCTTGCGCTGGTACTGCTCTGCTGCTTGTGCGTCTGCATGGTTACCACCCCCTGACAGACGAGCCTGCACGGCGAGGGCAATGGCCTCCCTGGATGCCTTTGGGTCGGTCGAGGGTGTACTGGGCGATGCGGGCGTGGATGGTGATGCTGCCGTAGGAGGAGAAGTCATCGTCTCGTCGGCGGTGGTGGTTGGTGGCGTCGTCTGTGATGCGTGGTGTGGTGTGTCAGTCAAGGAAGTGGTAGCCCACCCCCCCGCCCCCCGCCCCCTCTCTGAGCCTCTTTGCCTCACTCACGCCCAACGACGACGGAAGCAGACGCGCGAGTTGGCCAGTCGTCGATGCTCGCACGGGCCATGTCAGTCACGTGATCGCGTCTCGACCCCGGATCCGAATCCTCCTGCCAAGTCGACTTGTCTTGGCCCACGTGCCTCGTCTGTGCCTGTGTGCCTGAGAACGTGCGTGCATGCGTGCACGCCTTCCTTTCACTCCTCGTGGCGTTGACTCCTCTGCCTCTTTCTGATTCAGGTACCCGGTATCGCAACATGTGACATTTGAACGCCTGCATAGAAGGATCCACGGGATTCCCAGACTTTCATACTTTGCCGAGGTGTGGGATCCGCGTAAGTACAAAATGTCGCAGCAGACGTATAAGTAAGGGGGTGGGCGGCGGGTGCGCCCGTACCAGCGCCCGCCACTCTCTGCCCCTCCTCTGCGCCTCCATCGACCCCGCAATGCTGCCCCGCCTCTCCACCTCACTCGCCCTCGCCCTCGCCTCGGCTTCGGCTCTGCTGCTGTCCTCGCCAGCACGGGCAGCATCGTGGGTGGGGGACTCGTCTGGCACAGTCCCCGCCAAGTATCCGCCTCGACTCGGCGGTAACACGCCATGGTACCCGGGTCCTGATGTTCATGGCATCGGCGCCGACGCAGTCCCCGACGGCTGCGTCGTCGACATGGCGGCATTTGTCTCGCGACATGGCTCGCGCTACCCAGACGTGGGCGCTTACCAGCAGTGGCTCAACCTCAGTGAGCGCATACATGCAGACGGCGCCCTCGAAGCGCATGGTCAACTCGCCTTTCTCCCCAGTTGGAAGCCTGCGTCAGACGGAAGCGACGCACAAATCGCCCTCGTCTCCCGCGGTGGAACCAAGGAGTTGTACGACATGGGTGTCCATGCAAGCTACCGCTATGCTGACCTCGTCAATGCCACGTCCCACACAAAGGACGACCGCTTTGTCGCCTGGGCCAACCTCTACCCGTCGTCGACGCGCGTCGTCGACTCTGCCCGCCTCTTCCTGCGCGGCCTCTTGGGCCCCAATGCCACGACGCACGGCAGCGTCCTCCGCGTGAATGCCAGCGACGCACACAGTCTCGGCAACTCGCTGTCCCCCGGCGATCTCTGCCCGCTGTACAAGGATGCTGGAGGGAGCCCTTACCTCGATCAGTGGCAGGACATCTACCTCCCACCCATCACGGCGCGCCTCAATGCCCTCGTGCAAGGGTCGTCCTTCAACTTTACCGACACGGACACGTCCATTGTACCTTACCTGTGCGGCTTCGAGACGCAGATCCTGGGCAAGACGTCCCCCTGGTGCCACGTCTTTACGCCAGCGGAGCTCAAGCAGTACGAATACGCACAGGACCTGCGCTACTGGTACGGCGTGGGCCTCGGCAGCCAAGGCAAGAACAGCACGCTGATGCTCGGCGTCCTCGAGGACATTGTGGCGCGCTTCCATGCTGGGCCGGGCAAGACCTACACTCAGGCAGACGGCTCCGAGTGGACGCCCGCGCCCCTCATTGCGGCATTTACGAATGACGGGCCCGTCACGCAATTCATCTCCCAGCTGGGCGTCTTGGACGACGACGAGGACCTCCCCGCCGACGCCATTCCCCAACACCGCACGTTTCGTGCGAGCCGCTTCATCACGATGCGGGGCACCGCCACGTTGGAGCGACTGACGTGTACGCCCACGGGCACGGGCAAGGGCAAGTCCAAGTCGCAGCGCTCTCCCGCACCTTCACCCTCGGCCGCGCACTCCTCGCAGTACGTCCGCATCCTGCTCAACGGCGCTGCCTACCCCGTACGAGGATGCCAGAGCGGACCGGGAAAGACGTGCCCCCTCGCAGAGTACAGGAGGCTCGTCGCTCAGCGGCGGCGCGCAGCTGGTAGCTTTGATGATGCGTGCGGTACTACGACGTCTGATGACGAGGTGAATACGCGCAATTTGTTTACGCAGAAGACGGCCGACTTTTTGAGTGCTGTGCAGCCGTAGCGCGGCGTGTCGTCAGTCGAGCCGAGTGGGCCGCGATGCAAAAGTGCTTGTGCGTAAACGTGGGCAATGTGAAGGTGTGCTTTCCCCCGTCAATGGCAATGAACTTGCGACGTTCATTGATCTCGAGTGTTGTTGCCCGACACTGCGTTGGCTATTGTACTCGGTCAGGAGGTGTGGGCATGAGTATGATTTCCCTAGCGCTCAAAAGGACGTGCGGCGGCGATGGAAGCAATCGGTGGTGGGTTGTAGGTCATTGCGAGGTTGTGGCCCTATGTACAATAGCGAAGAAGCTGCCGAAAAGCAATGTCCACTTCGCTTTCGGCCCGAACTCGCCTTCTTCTTGCGGCACCTTGCGCCACACACACTGCGCGCATCACCGCGCAGCCATGCACCCTCCCCTCTTAAACTCTGAACTTGGACCCCGCAGCATCCAAGGTCCTGTGGTGTAACGGTCTGCATTCCTTCTTAGGGCTTGCCATTTGAAACTAATGGAGGCGGCACTGGGTTCAACTCCCAGCTGGACCCCAGAGGAGGTCCTCGTAAAGAGGAGTTCACCTTTTTGTTTCGTTTGTTTTTGGAGGAGGAAAGACGCGGAGGGGATGCTGCGGGTGTGAGGTGGTGAGACGCGCTGCCACGTGGCGCGCAGAAAGGGTCGGTCCAGGAACGCGGCGGGATTTGCGAGCGTCGCGAGTTCGAGTCCGCGCTGGTCCGATTGCGCGGCGCATTTATTGCATGTCACTCGGTGGAGGTTCAGTTGAGTCGAGGTGAAGTCCAGGGGGGGAAAACAACTTGTTGCGGGGCGGAGCGGACTTTTCTTGATAGCGAACAACTCGCAAAAATAGACGCAGCTCAAGTCGACGTACCGTACCATTCTCCATCCAGACCCTCGCATACGTACCTTCGCTCATCATCTGCCCCCTTCTCTCCCGGCACTGCCGCCACTGCTGCGCCATGTCCCGCAACCTCTTGGCCCTGCCGGTGCCTTCCTCACCGAGCATATCCTCGTCCTTGACGGCGGCACTGCGGCAAGCCATTGCGTCTCACGCCGGCGAGACGCACCACCCCGATGCATTCAGCTCCGATATCGCCTCGCTCGTCGAAATGCGGTCCCACGTCGGCGCCATGGAAGACCACGCCGCGAGCCTGGACGCAGCCTACCGGTACCATGCGCAACTCGTCTTTGCCACGACGAAGCTGCCGTCCGTCGTGGCCATTGCGTTTCCGTGGTCACAGCCCTTGGTACAGACGTCGCTTCTGACTTTTGCGGGTGGAGGCACAGGCGCGCGCTTCATCGACTCGACCTCGCAGAGTGCTTCGGATCTTGCCAGCGTGTGGAACCGCAGCGACCATTTCAGCGTCGTGTGTGACGGCACGGTATACGTCGGCCACCCGCTTCTTGCGTGGGAACGTGCCAATGTCCTCTATGCCATTGCAGCGCTGCTGGGCTCCCTCGCAGCACAAGAGTCCCGCAGTGACGGCACGAGTATCAAGCGCGCCATTGCCTACTTTCAGACGTCCTCGGCCGTCTTTTCCCACCTCGAGTCCCAGGTCATGCCGGCCGTCCATCCGCAGCTATCCTACACGTCACCCTCACATGGCCTCCATCCAGCTGCACTGCGCACCCTCGCATCCCTCATGCTCGCACAGGCACAGGAATGCGTCTGGCAAAAGGCAGTCAGCGACGGCATGAAGTCCGGCACCGTCGCCAAGCTCGCAAAGGGCGTCGAGGAGCTCTACGACCAGACGCTTGACGGGGCGAGGCGTGCTGCCGAAGCACAGGACGCCGCCGCCGCCGCAGTCGAACCCTTGCCCCGCACCTGGCTCAACCACGTCACCGTCAAGCGCTGCCATTTCGGGGCTGCTGCGCAGTTCCGCAAGTCCCAAGAGGACCTCTCCAACTCGCGCTACGGCGACGAGATTTCCCGCCTGCAACTTGCCGAGACGCACGTGCGATCGGGCTTGGCCGCACTGAAAAAGGGCCTGGCCAATGGCATCTCTGCAGACAGCATCAGCAGCGACCTCAAGAGCCTACAGGGCGTCATCGACAGTAACCTCAAGCGCGCAAAAAAGGACAATGACCTCATCTACCTCGAGCCCGTCACGCCCAGTGCTACCCTCGCGCCCTTATCCGCCGCCAAGATGGTCCAGCCCAAGCTGCCCCTCGAAGTCGCCAGACCCATTGATTGTCTCCGTGCGCGCAACAGTGCTGCTGCTGCCGCCGCCGCAGCAGCAACGCCGAACAACCTCCCCGCACTGGGCCGACCCCTCTTTGGCGCACTGGTGCCGTACGGAGCGCACCTCGCCATCTCCGTGTACGAAGACCGCAAGGAGACGTGGTGGCGGAGTAGCGTCGAGGAGAAGCGCCAGGAGCTCGAAGCCCTCGTGGCTAGTACATTTGAAAGTCTCAGCTTACCTGCTGCACTGGATGCGCTCGATTCCTCTGGACCGGACGAGGCGCAGGGGCAGGCCCTCCCGCCGAGCTTGGCAGAGCAGGTCGAGCGTATCCGGAGGCAAGGCGGGGTGGAGCGGCTGCGGGAAGTGCAGAGTCAGGTGCAGCACGTGGCGGAAGTGAATGCCTTGCACTTGGAGGAAGCACGCGCGACGCTGCGTTCCGAGTCGGAGGAGGACGCCTCGGTGCGTGCTAGCATGCCCGACGCGAGGCACTGGCCAAGGCAGGAGAGTGCCGTTGCTGCACAAGGATTCCGTGCAAGGCTGGATGAGCTCGCACATACCCTGACACTGGCAAGTGAGAGCGATGCAGTCGTGCGCTCCAAGATGGAAAAGTGGATGCAGAGCTGGGTTATCCTCGAGCAAGGCGAGGCCTCCATCCTCGCAGAGGTGCCGTCGGGTGCGGGCGGGGAGTCGGCGGGCACGACGACGACGTCCAACCCCCTCGTACGGGACATCCGCAAAACAATGGAGAGCATCGACGATGCCCTTGCGGAATTCGCGTCCCTCTCCTCTGAGACGCGGACCCTCGTCCGCTCAGACGACGTCCGCGAAAAAGTCATGCGTGAAGTTGGGCGGCTGTCGTCTTCCTCCCTGGACTCAAGTGCAGCAGCAGCAGCAGCAGAGGCGGGAGGAGTCGAAACGGGGGATATCAGTCCTGAACTATTCGAACCCCTCTTCGAAGCCGAATTCGAAAAGTACAGGAAAATCGAAGTCCAACTCTCTTCCTACGAGTCGCGGATCAGCGCTCTGCTCTCCTCCCTCACGCGGCAGAACGACGCCTTTAAGTTGCACCTCCGTAGTCAGTCCGCAGCGCAGGCGCAGCGCAATGCCGTGCTTAGCAGGTTGCAGCTCGCTGCTTCGAAGTACTTGGAGGTGTTTGCGAATTTGGAGGAGGGGCTCAAGTTCTATGGAGGGTTGGGGGCTATGATTGAGGAGTTTGGGGGGCAGGTTGGGGAGTGGAGGCAGAGGAGGGAAGAGGATGTAAGACAAGTTGTAGAGGGGTTGCAGGGGGTTAGTGTGGGGGCGGGGGAGTCGCAGGATG
>RRYC01000554.1:0-23675 GCA_004016185.1 Quambalaria eucalypti | reverse complement strand
CTCCTCCTCCTCCTCCTCTGCTTGCCACCTACCACACTACACTCACCACCGACCACCACCATGCAACTCCCTCTCCCCTTCATCGCCGCTCTGCTCGCTGCGGCGCCCTTTGCGCAGAGCGCGCCTGCCGATCCTCTCCAACCCGACATGAGCATCGACCTGACCTCCCGCAACCTGCGCCCGCGCAGCGTCGCTCGCGCTCTGGACGACGTTCAGCGTGTGCGCGCCAAAGTCTACTCTGCAATGGAGAACTACCGCTCCAACTTTGGGGACTGGCCTCCTGGCGCGAATGCTACGGCGCTGCAGCGGTATGCGCAGGGCATGACCTCCGGCGGCGTTTCTGGGGGGTTGTCCCTCACGGCGAAGCGCGCGAGCGACGCCACGACGCCTGCTGGGAGTTTGAAGCTCACGGACCAGGATAACCAGGAGCTCTGGACGGGGAACCAGCGGTACGGCACGCCCAAGCAGGGTCCCTTTGCGCAGGACCACGACACGGGCTCGTCGGATACGCTGATCAGCCCGGGGCACTACGACCCGAGCAAGTCCTCTACGGCGAAGAATACCGGCAGGAGCTTTTCCATCGAGTATGGCGATGGCACGACGGCCAGCGGGCCGATTTACACCGACGACTTTTACATTGCGGGACTCAAGGCCACGAATCAGAGCATCGGCGTGTCGAACAGCACGACGCTCGCTGCCGATGGGGCGGTGGGCATCTCCGGTATGGCGTTCAAGTCCATCAGCCAGGAGAAGGCCAATCCCTTCTTCTACAACCTCGTCGAGCAGGGCGCCGTCAAGCAGGACATCTTTGCCTTTGGGCTGCAGCGCCAGGGCGCGCGCCTGGACCTCGGCGGCCTGGAGAAGTCGGCGTACAAGGGGACGATCAAGTACGCGGACGTGGACAGCTCCAACGGCTTCTGGGAGACGACGGCCTCGATGAATGGCGTTGACTTTAGCCGTGCGATCATCGACACGGGCACGACCGTCATCATTGGACCGCCCCTGAGTATCGCCGAGGTGTGCTTCAGCGCTGGCGGGACACCTGTACCCAACGGCTTGTCGGGCGAGGTCCTCTGCGAGACCGATGGCACACCCGGTGATGTCACCGTCACGATCGGAGGGGGCAGCTACACCCTCTCAAAAGAGTCGCTCACCCTAGAGACTGACAATGGAACAACCATCCTGGGTTTGATCGGGTGAGTACGAGCATGTTAGCGCGCACCTCGACTCACACTTGTGCTTACACTTCGCCTTTCTCCTCACTTGCCTTGCAGTGACGCTGAGATCGGTCTCTTGGATGGTGCCATCTTCGGAGACACGTTCCTGCAGAACGTGTATGCTGCCTTCAAGGGTGTCACTGGCTCTTCTCCCCAAGTCGGCTTCGCACCCACCTCTGGCACGCCCTGAGTCGCGCCCGGTCGAGCCGTGTATAGCTCCCATGTCAGACCCAATTTGTTGCGTGCTTCCTTATTGATCTCGTTTCCATAATTCAGTTCATCACTTGTCTATGTGTAGGTGTGATCAATGACCGACTCGGTCCCTATATGCGGCTTCATCGAAGGTCTTTGTCGCATAAGAAACCGGCGACTCGGCGAATGAGGTTCGTCTCTGTATGCGCTTGCGGTGAGGAGAATGCCGGGAAGTGTTTGATTGCAGTGGGCATCAGGGGCGCCAAGCTGTAGATTTAATCACTTTACAGGGCATCGAGGGGCCTCGTCTCCGCCTGGACTCCGTCTGAGCCCATACGCCAGGAGCCCATCCGCCAGCGTCATGCTGCGCTACGCTACGTTTTCCACACATTGTCTTCGCTCTCGCCGCCGTCTTCGTCGTCCTCTATCGGAAAGAGGACCTTGAGCCATGGCCTTATTTCTGGCACCAGGGCCGCTGGCATTGGTGCTGTTGCTGGCTTGCACAGCCGACTGATGAGTAGCAGGTGCAGTAGCTTGCTGCGAGCGTCGATTGGGGGTGTAGAAGTAAAGGAGCAAGGCAAGGAGGTGGGAACAGTCTTGTCCTCTCGGCGACTTTGATGCTGGTTTCGATGAGAAGGAGGAGCAATTGAGTCTTCGTGGCTGCCAAGGCCTCCCTCTCTCGTCTTGCACGACCCCATCTTCTTGGCTGGCCTGTGCGTGGCGCGCGCGCGGCTGCGCTGCCTACGAGGTTGAACCACCCCCTGACTCTGTGGGCCCAACCGTGAGCGACTTGGCAATGTGGTATTGGAATGGAACTCGTATTGTATTTTCATGAAAAGCGAGAGCCGCAGCTCAGATCATCATGATGGAGCATGGGCCCATCAGCTTTGATACCATACGCCTAGCTCAGATGTCAAGGCTATCTGGACGAACACTCACTCCGCGCCATACCATCTGTCACGTGACCGCCAAAGTGGCCCCAATCGAGGCAGGCGAGCGGAGACGGACATTTGAACACCGACGGGTCTAGACGATGTAGAGCAAGCGCGAGCAGTCATTGCGAATCGAATGCCGAGGCCCTACAGTGTGCATCTCGTGGTCAGAGCTCTGCCTTGGGCAAGCAATTTTCAAAATCCGTTATCGAGACTTGTTGTCTTCGGGGCGCGGGGCAGCCTGGCCGTACGGTGATTCAGTCAGCCACGCGCCTGGCGATGGCGATAACAAAAGCTGACTCCCGCGTGGGGCGGCAGCGGCGGCAGATGCGAGGGCGTGGTGTGTGTGCGGTTGGGTGGTGCCGCCGGGCGAATCGTCAGCGTCTGTCGGTGTGCAGTCAAGCGCAGCGGCAGTCAATGCAGCGGAGTTGAGGGGAGAGCGGAAGGAGCAGTCACAGGCACAGGCGCAGGCACAGGCAGCAGACGCAGACTGACCGCCGTGAAGTCGAATGAAGGTTGTCCAGACCGAAGCAAAAAAGCGATTGAGGGTCCGCGAGTGGAAACGACGGAAGAGACGAGGCAAAGGGCAGAGGAGCAGCCACCGCAAAGTCACCTCGTGGGAAACCCAGGCGTCAGCGATGCGAGTCATTGCTTGAACTTTGACCCGCCAATCCCTGTTTCCCGCCCACACCACACCGCACCACACCACGGCGGCACTGGGCGTGCACGGTCCGCAGGAATCGCAGGGCGGCAAAAAGAAGGTCACAGGGCAGCGGGCACCGCTTATAAACGAGGCCGAGGTGTGCACGAGGTGACAGCCTGCTCCCCGAGAATGACACTGTGACCCATATCCCTTCTTCCTTCCTTCGTCACTGTCCCCCAGGCTCATCGACCACCGACACCTTTGCCCTCTCTCGATACCCAATCCACCGCCGCAGCCCCCATCGACCCGCCGCCGATATGTCCCTCTCCGGCATCGTCCTCGTCACCCGCCACGGTGACCGTCAGGGTGAGTAGCGCGTGTGCTAATTTGTCTACCTTCTTCTCGCCCCAGCTCAACTCAGTCCACCCTCACTGCCTTCCCCCACGCAGGCTTCTACCAGTCGCCGCAGACGTACACTGCCTCCAAGACGAATCTCACCGTGCTCGGATACCTGCAAGAGTACCAAAACGGCGTCGACCTCCGCAGCGCCTACCTCACCAACGAGACCGACTCCATCCAGGGCATCAATGCTACCCAGGCCGAGCTCGCCCAGGTCAATGTCCTCGCAGACGCAGGAGGCGAGGGCGGCGTCATCGTCGAATCCGCAAACGCCCTCTTGCAGGGTCTCTTCCCACCCTACAACGACTCGATTACCCTTGCCAATGGCACCACTGTCACATGGCCCACTGGACGTGCGCAGCTGATCCCCATCGAGACCATCGAGCCCGACCAGGCCGTGTGGATGGAGGGATGGACCTCGTGCAACGCCTGGACTGACTACCTGGCCGACTTTTACGCCAGCGACGACTTCAAGGCAAAGGCCGTCGACGCCGATGCCTTTTACCAGAACCTCTCCTCCATCCTCGGCAACCGCCCTCTGACGCTCGAGAATGCCTACAACATTTACGACTTTATGAATGTCAATTACATCCACAACTCGACGCTCAGCCCCGAGATTGCACCCTACCTGCAGCAGGCCCGGGCCTACTCCGACTACCACGAGTCAGGTGCATTCGGCAATGCTGACCTCGACCACATTGCCAACATTGCCGGCCAGGCCTTCCTTCCGCCGCTCCTCGACGGTCTCAACCAGGCCGCAAACGCCTCGAGCGGGCTGAAAATCCAGTACCTCGCCGTCTCGTACAAGCCCTTTATGGCACTCTTCAACATGATGGACCTGCCCTCGCCCCTGTCCACCAGCCTCGTCGACTACGCCTCGGCCGCCGTCTTTGAAGTCCGCGACGACGACACCGTCACCTTCAAGTTCCGCAATGGCACTTCCGGCGACTTTACCACGTACCCGCTCTTTGGCGGGTCCTCGTCGACGATGGCGCTCAGCGACTTCCACAACAAGTTGCAGCCTCACTCCCTCGACTCGCTCTCAAAGTGGTGCGACAAGTGCAGCACCAGCAACGCCCGCGGGTGCAGCGTCCTCGCGCAGCTCAACGGTACGGGCGGGGGCGAGATGTACTACTCGCCCATTACGTCTACGACGGGGCGGCACCACGTCTCGCCCGTCGTGGCGGGCGTCATTGGCTCCATGGTGAGCCTGGCCGTCGCCGCCGTCCTCCTCGCTGCATGGCTCTTCTTTGGTGGACTGGTGAAGAAGCAGCGCAGGGGCGCTAACAGTCGGGGTGCAGCAGCAAAGCAGAGCAGCGGCGGTGGATTCCGCACTGCAGCGGCACCCACGCCGGGGTCTAGCGGATTCGAGCTGGGCGGTACCGCCGCGGACGACGACGTATCCCCACAGGGCTCCCTCCGTACGGCGTCTCACACTGAGAGTGCTGGTGCAAAGCACGTTGATTGATGGATGGATGGATTGATTGATGGCGGCCCGCACAAATATCCAAGGTTCATATTGTACTCTGTATGCCCCAATCCAGCCAAAATGTATTCCCCTTGACTTGATTGAGTCTGAAGCGCACAGGCAGGGCGTAGCACGACCGCGCTCATACCATTGGCTGAATATTGGGTACAAAGTGAAACACAGGGTGCGGTGCGATTACATGCTAAAAGTGGGTGTCCAGGGTTTTGCTGGAGGCGTTGCGGGCGGAAAGGCACGCGTTTAGGCGGCGCCCGGGTCCTCGCGTCACGTGCGCACTGCGACTAATGAGCTGCCCCATGCGCAATTTGTCTAGCACGAGTCTCGACAAATGTCCGACACCTGTTCCTCCTTTCCTCCCCACTGATCATCCGTGGAAGACAAAGTAGCGTGCTTACAAGTCACGTGGCCGACTCCGCACAACAGGCCGCAATGAAGGCCATCAAGGGCACAATCCTCACCTGCGACCCTGCGGCCAAGCAGCTCATCCTCTCCATCGATGAGCGCCTCCACTTTGTCATCCAGGACCTCGACGAGACGCACCTCCTCGTGTCCACCGACATGGTCGATATGATGCGCGTTGAGCTGGAGGCTGAGGTGAGTGCATGATCCTACTTACTGTGCATGTGGCGTTCATCCGGCTCTGACCATCAGACCCCGCATGTTATTCCTTGCAGTTCGAGAAGAACAATTGGACGGTGGAAGGCTGAGCATCGTGTGACGCGGACAGCCGTCGGGTCCAGTCCCCCCCCCTTGCCGCATTCCTCAAGCTTCACGCACTTCACGCTGGCTATGCGCTGGAACCAAATTGCGATCTGTCTCCGCCTGGCTCGCCCACTGTTCGGCTGGGCCCGCGTCGCGTATATGCCACGGTCACATCTCGCTCGGACCCACTCAGGGGGCCCCGATACTCCGCTCTCCGCTCTAGCTGGTGGCGCGGCTGAGCTTCGCGTCGACTAGACGGAATGTTGGCATCGGGAGGGCGCAAGCGGTTTGAGCTCTCGCATGTATCCGGGATACGGCTCAAATAAACATCGTGAGAAACAAATCAAAGCCCTTGTACGCGATCTTCTGAAGGGTACCCCTCTTACGCGACTCTGATGGTGCGACACTTGGTCCTCGGCGTGCATCTTCTCTGCGCCATTGATCCTTCGCCTTGGTCTGGCCGCTAGACAGCTATAAGGCATCGCGTTCAAGTCCATCTCTCGCTGCCTCTACAAGAATCGCTCGGCGCCCTACCTATCCCAGTCCTTTCCCCATCAGCATGCGCCACCAAGCTCGCCCGCCTCGTCGCTCTATGCTGATTGTCACCGCGCTCCTAGCAGTCCTGCATGTCTTCGCCTCCGACGTCCTCGCCTTTGATGCGGTCAAGTACGTCGACCCCTTCATCGGCACCAAGGGTGGCGGCCATGTGATGCCCGGAGCCTCTCTGCCAAACGGTGTAATAAAGCGTGAGTGGGGCGCCTTGGATACATGTTCCAAGCACTTCCTGACCGCTCAATGCCACCGTCTCTGCTTCCCATTCAGCGCTCGCGGACGTCTACGGGTCCAATACAAATGGTAAGGGGTCCGCTTCTCCTTGGCCGCCGGGATGACCGTCTCTGGACTGACAATGTGTTCACCCTTCGGCCCCACCCACACGTGCTGCTCAGATGGCTGGGAGGCCACAGCCTTACCGATGCTAGGTTTCGGCCAGATGCACGACGACGGGACGGGCGGGAGTCCCTCCATGGGCTTCTTCAAGGTACTCCCCCTCCTCTGCGACTGGGAGAGCATCAATACGAGCAACTGCCCTCTGCTGGAAAAATCCCGCCGAAAGAGCATATCGCGCATCAATGGCACGCAGACGGCCGTACCGGGTACTTTTGGACTCAACCTGAGCAACGAGGTGCGCGTCGACGTGGTAGCTGCGCACCACTCGGCGCTGTACGAAATCGACTGGAGCCGGGCTTTGGCCAACGACTCCGCCCGCGATCCAATTGTACTCCTCGATCTGACCAACGACTTGCGTCATTCATACCAAGGCAATGGGACCATGGTAGTCGATACGGCTGTCGTCGAAGGTGTGACGCGACTTTACGGCAACGCATCCTTCGACCTCTCTTTTGGCCCTGGGGGCGACGCCTTCTTCGTCCACTTTTGCATGGACCTTCCGGGAAATGCCTCTGCAGCCTTCTATTCGTCGAAGAGCGAGACCGTACGGCGCACCAAGGCTGGCACGGCTCGACCTGCCAAGGGCGAAGAGGCGGGAGCGGTCTTCAAGCTAGATCGCGCAGCATTAGACGCCGCAGGGGGCATCGGCAAGATTCGCATGGGCGTCAGCTGGGCGGACCCGGCTTTGGCGTGCCAGCATCTCGACGATGAGCTTAGCACGTGGCAGGAAGCCTCAGCATACACGGACCTCGCCTATCAGGCCAAGACGCAGTGGAACGATCTCTTGACTGATGCCTTGACAGTCGACATGACTGGCGTTTCGGATGACCAGAGGCGCTTATTCTACAGCTCCCTGTACCGCACGCACCTGTCGCCTGTGAATACGACGGGGGACCAGAAACTCCTACCTGCCGGCGATAGCTATTGGCAATCGATGTATTGGTGAGTCCGGTGATTCAAGGAGACGTTCACAGAGTCCCTTGCTCACAGCTCATGGCCCGAATCCCCCCTGCAGCATGTTTGATACATTCCGGCTTGTACACCCTCTCTACAACCTCTTGCGGCCTCATACCCAATCCCGCATCGTCAAGTCTCTCATCAACATGTACACGCTCTACGGACACCTCCCCGACTGTCAGATTCAACTCGAGTCCGGCTATGTCCAAGGAGGTTCCAATGCCGACTCGATCTTGGCAGAGTCCTACGTCAAGGGCATCGGCCAGGGAAATGCGCCAGAGGCCGACGTCGTGGACTGGGATTTGGCACTTGAGGCTACGCGGGCCGATGCCGAAATCCCTCCCCCCAACTGGATTGTCCGTGGGCGTGGTGGTGTAGAAGCCAGGAAGAAGCTCGGCTACACACCCATTGACGGAGGTGGTGAGAACACTACCGCACTCTCCAGGCATAGTGCCAGCCGGTGAGTCTGCTGCGTGCATGACAGTACTTGCTTGGAGCAGTCGCTGAACCCCTCGCCATCTCCCTTTGCCTACAGCCACCTCGAATACTGCGTCAACGACTATGGGGTCGCGCAGCTAGCGTGCGGCCTGCACAATAGCACCCTCTGCTCTCACTACTCGAATGTCTCGCTCGAGTGGCGCAACCTGTGGGATGCGAACCGTACCAGCACCGACGGGTTCACGGGCTTCGTCCAGGCAAGGTATTCCAATGGGACATTCGACGAGAATGCCAATCTGGCAGAGTGCAGTCCTGCGTTTCCTGGTGACTGTGGATTGAATGCGGGCATCGAGGCGCAGTTCTATGAGAGTAATGCCTGGCAGGTGAGTGCCTACCTACCGAGACCAGGGCATGCCTCGCCGCCCTGTGTGCTGGTACCTCAGATCACTAACGCCCGTTTCCTCGTGAATGCCCTGACAGACGTCCTTTTACGCGCCGCACGACATGCGAGCTTTGATCACCCGAATGGGCGGGGATGCCAAGTTCCTGGACCGCCTGGACTACATGTGGGACCACGGCTATGCTGATGTGAGTCGTCGTCGCAGCAGGGAGTGCAGACTCGGGCGTACCTAGTCAAGCTCGTCGCTGACCCTGATGGCCATGTGTACCCCTCCATGACGCTGCATACATCAGATTGGAAACGAGCCCACTCTACTCAGCACACACCAGTACAACTTTGCCGAGGGAGGCTACCGACATACCGTAGACCGCGTCAGCTCCCTGCTCGACACCTACTTCAACACGAGCCTAGTGGGCATACCGGGCAACGACGACAGCGGTACGCTCGCCGCCTATGTAGTGTGGACGCAGCTTGGGCTGTACCCCGTGGCAGGCACGCCCGTGTACCTCTTTTCTGTACCGCGCGTGCCGTCCTACACAGTCAACACGACGCTGCACACCAAGCCCTTTGTAGTGACGACGACTATGGGCAATTTCTCCACCAATGGGACTGGGCAAAAGCAGAAGCAGTACATCACGAGTGCGACGCTCAACGGCGAAGAGTACAGCAATAATTGGCTTTGGCATTCGCAGATTCTCGCGGGCGGGGAGCTGCGTCTCGAACTGAGTGATACCCCGAGCGGGTGGGGCGAGAGCATTGAAAGTCTCCCGCCGGGGCGGTTCAGGCCGCAAGCGCGACCTGCGCGCAGACGCCGAGGCCGACGCGTCGGGGGTGACAGAACACCGTGAGGACGTGCGTGGTGGATGGTGAGGTGGTGGGAGTCCGCGGTAATTGATAGGTGAAAGTCTTTCGTAAGAAGGTTGATGTCGTGTGCGTTGCGTTGCACCGCGAAGTACTTATTTCCCGTGGGCGCCGGCTGGCCCGCGTCGTGTGTCGTGTGGAGGCTGCGCTGCGGTCCCCCCGCGTCCGCCGCGGAAGGACAAGACGAATTTGAGTTTTTTCTTTGGGGCTACGCGTGAGCTTCTTCTTCTTCTTCTTCTTCTTCTTCTTCTTCTCTCCGCATAGAGATTGCACATTGCACACCATCTACAATCCATTTTGCTCGGCTTTCCACACACACACCTTGTTCCTCCCCGACTCGACTCGGCGTCTTCGTTACTCCACGCAACCGCCTCGCCATGGCTGCCGCGGTTCCCCAATCGAAAGAGGCAGCGCCGCCCTCGCCGCCTCGACCCAACGAGAACAACGATGCCGGCTCAGAGTCTGATGCCTCTGCCGGTGAAGCCCAGAATGGCAGCACCGACACAGCCTCTCCCGCCGCCGCCGCAAAGAAGAAGAAAAACAAGTCCAAGAAGAAGAAAAAGTCCAACTCCTCTTCTTCCTCTTCTGCCTCGCATCCCACCTCCAAGATCGACGCGTCCCTCCCCATCCCCCCCGGCATAAAGCAGCACTACTTCGACGCAGTCAAGGGCAAGGGCCTGGTTGCCACACGTGACTTCAACGAGGGCGAGATGGTATTCACCGACGAGGCGTTTGTGGCTGCGCCGCCCATGGCGCAGGCTAAGAAGGTGGAGAGTGGACAGCTGTGCAATGCTTGTTTCCAGCCGGTGGAGGGCGGTGGGGTGGGGCTCAATGTAGGGTGTAAGGGGAAGGGATGTGGGGCTGTGTGGTGCAATAGAGAGTGCGAGCAGAGGGGTCGCGCAGGGCATCATAATGTTATGTGTAGGGGGAATAATCCTTCTATTGGGGTGAGTTTCGCGGGGAGGCGCGGTGCAGTCGAGGCGAGGCGAGGCGAGGCGAGGCATTCCAAAGCGAGTCGCTGACGACGCTGAGAGACTTGTTTGACCCTTCCCTTCGCACCCGCCCGCCAACCAACCAATCGCAGCCCTTCCTCGACTTCCTTTCGTCCCACCCATACCTCTCCCTCCACTCTGTAGCCCGCTTGTACGCCCGGATCCTCCTCTCCCACTCACCTACGCCTCCCCCCTCTCTCACCGCAGGTGGCCCCTCCTCCTCGTCCTCCACCTCCTCGTCCTCCACCCCCGCCTCCCTGCAAGAAACCCTCTCCCACGCCTCAGCATTCGCCACCATCTCAGAGCTAGTCCGGCGCAAACGCAACCCAGGGTGGGAAATCGAAAAGCGGGGATTTGAACTGGCGTTTCGCGAGGCCCTGCGTGTGCTTCGGCTTGGGATGGATCCTTATGAGGAGGAGCGGATGGCGCGGGGCGAGCAGGGAGGGATTAGGGGAAAGGGCAAGTGGATTGTGAATACGGGGTTTCCGAGGGAGGTGGCACAGCAGATGTTTAGCTGGGAGGGGCTTATGCGGTGAGTTCGCGGGACGGCCGCGAGGCAGAGGCAGCGGACGTGAGAAGCTGATTGGAGGGTATGAATGAATGTTGACGCCGAGAGATCTCACCACTCCCCCGGCCCCGCACCCGCCACGCAGCGCCCTCGGCCGCGCAAACCTCAACATGGAATCACAAGGCTCCCTCTACTGCATCCATTCCCACCTCAACCACTCGTGCTCCCCCAACCTCTCTGCGCGGCACCCCCCCAACCGCAAGGGCATCCGCCAAGCAACGAAGCTCTCTCTCGTAGCCAACAGGCGCATTACCGCAGGCGAAGAGCTCACGATCACGTACCAGGATCCTACGACGTCCCTGCGCAGGAGAAACCTTCTGCTTTGGCGGGAACACATCTTTGGGCCGTGTGGGTGTGAGAAGTGCGAGAGGGAGATGGCTGAATTGGAGGGTGGGGAGGAGGAGAGGGAGAGGGTGAGGAGGTTCGAGCCGATGAGGGAGGATGCGGACGAGGTGAACCTTAGGAGGAAGCAGGCAGAGACGCTCGAGAAGGAAGGGGCGAGGCGCGACCAAGGGGAAAAGGACTTGAGTGGGCTCGAGGAGGAGCTCAGGCAGACGCTTGGGTTCTAGAGGAGGCGGAGGCGGCGTCAGGGTCCAACGTGCAGTATACTACTCGATTTCGTCATCGTTACAATCCCGCAATTTGTGCTGCCATCCATCCGCCGAGCTGGCCTGCCCGCCCGCCCGCCCGCCCGCCCGCCTTTGCCCACGCCTACTTGCCCGCCTGCCCAACCATACCCGCCAGCTTGACGCCCCACGCGAAATGACTCAGCCTCGCATCGACTGCATATTTTTCCTCGAGCTGAAGCCTCTTGAGCTCATCCCACAGCCCACTGAGCTTCACCAGTCTCTTCTCGATGAACTCTCCGTCGTCGGGCTGCGCAACGGGGTCGGGCGCGTCGTCGCTTGCGAGTTCGATGGAGAGGCACGCGAGCTTCATCGTGGACGTTGCCATGCCCGGATCGTTGTGCATGAGGGGAGAAAGGTCCATGACCTTGATCTGTTCGCCACCGCCACTCTCCTGCCCGTAGCCCGTCTCTTCCCGCAGCTCACGCATAGCCGCACGGAGCGTCCCTTCATTCCCCTCCTCGCCTTCATCGATCAACCCCGCAGGCATCTCCAGTACCAACCCCGTGGTGTACCCGCGCTTGTTCGTCATATCCTCGAGCGCAACAGGCGGCCGAAATTGCGATACGAGGAGCACCTCCGGGTCGTCCCTGCTACTTGGACGCGTAACAAGGCAGCAAATGGCGACTGCGTCTGCCTCGGTGTGGGGCTTCAGCGTCTTGCGGTAGGCTGTTTCCCAGTGGCGCTCTTTCCCTGTGGGGTCGACCCACTGGATGGACTGCAGGCCTACCCACTTGGAGGAAGAGGTCTCCATGTCCGAGGAGGACTTGATGCGCGAGTCGGTCAGACGGTGCGAGGAAGACATCTTGAAGAGGCGGGTCGTCTTGCTTCGGGAGGGCACGAGTGTGGGTTGTGAGCGGGGGAGTGGCAATGGGCGCGGGAGTTGGCGAGTGAGTGTCGCGCGAGCACCGAGGAGCATCAAGGTGGAGAGTAGTGAGGGATTGTAGAGGTTGGGGAGGAGAGGGAAGGGGGGAAGAGAGAAAGTAAGAAGCTGGCATGACCGACAAGAAGAAAGGAGTAGCCCCAAACCCCGTCGCAGCTGACCTGACCCAACCCAACCCAACCCGGCTCGTGGGCCTCCACTTGGGGCGTTTCGCAGCGGGTCACGCGGCTGTGTGTGTGTGTCATCGCCGCTGCTGGTGGCCTGCCTGCCTCGCTCGGGCCATTCACTTCGCCTCGCATGGCATCGCTTCTATCTCTGCTCTGATACATCCACCCTCACTGCCCGTACAACAGCCACCCACCAGCGCACTCCGCCCACGATCATGTCTCCACCAGCCAACAGCCACCCATCCCTGACCCTCCTCTCCGCCGCACTAGGCTGGACCTACACCTTCCTCTGGTCCGCCTCCTTCTACCCACAAGCAATCAACAATTTCCGGCGCAAATCCACCCGAGGCTTCTCCACGGACTTTGCGCACGTCAATGCCCTAGGCTTCCTCTGCTATGCGGTGTACAACCTCGCCTTCCTCTTGAGCGAGACGGTGCAAGAAGAGTATAGGCAGCGCCATGGAGGGAGGGAGAATGTAGTCCGGTGGAACGACGCGGCGTTTGCTGTGCATGCATTTGTGATGAGCGGGGTGCTCCTCTCGCAGATTTATCTGTACAATGGCAGGGGGCGGACGACCAAGTCAGACGAGGACGAGGAAAGGGCGCCGCTGCTTCTTGGTGCCGACCGGGACGCAGCAGATCGGGGGGAAGTCCTCGTCGAAGAAGCAGTCACGACGCCAACCGCGGCCAACGCCAACGCCGAGACGCAAGTCCATACCCTCTCGCCCTTTGCAAGGTACACTGTCCTCGCGCTCTCCCTGCTCATCCTCCTCGCCTCGCTCGTTGCGGCCTTTTCTCCCCTCCTCGCCCTCCTCGACATGATCAACCTCCTCTCCGCCATTAAACTCTACATTACCCTCACAAAGTACTTTCCCCAGCTCTCACTCAACGCGCGCCGCAAGTCCACAAAGGGGTACAGCATAGAGAATGTCGTATTGGACTTTGTGGGCGGGGTCCTCTCCCTCGGACAGCTCGTCCTCGACGCGGGAATCATCAATGGGGATTGGAGCGCCATCATTGGGGACTTTGGGAAGCTGGGACTCAGTCTGCTCTCGCTGGGGTTCGATGTGGCACTCTTGACGCAGCATTATGTCCTCTATGGGCCCGTGGACGTGCAGGGAGAGGCAGAGGAAGATGAGCACGTGGAGCGACGAGAGTAATGCGCACATGTACGATAATGCCAAGTGCGCTTCATGCAGCCCGATGCCCTGCTCTCGAGTCAAGCGTGGCTGACATCGGAGAAGCAAGCTAACAAGCGAGGGCGTCCCTGTACACGCACACACACACACACACGTCGTCGTCGCTGCCCATATGGGACTACTTAGCAATGCAGCCAGCAATTTCTGTCCATCTGAATCTGACTGTGTGCGCATTCAATGCCAAGGCACTCTGGGTGCACCCTATGTACGCTCAAGTTCAAACGCCAAGACCATCTCGTAGAGCTAAAGTCCGACTGTTTCCGTGCGCTCGATCGCTCACGCGCGCCCTGCGCCCGCCGCCCCCGCCGCCGCCCCCCGCCGTGATGTCGCGTGCGTGCGTGCGTGCGTGCGTGGTTACCCCGGGTTGCTCCCCTCCTCTCGGGGATAAGCCCACACTGAGTCCGGTAGAAATGGCGGACCGAAATACGGGGTGCTTGTGTGTGTGTGCGTGTGTCGTGCGGACGAGAACCGAGCGGAGCGGGGATGGAGTGGAGTGGAGTGGAGTGAGAGAGAAGGCGACAAGGGCGGGAGTTGGATGTCTGAGTCAGAGGAACCCGTCCGAGAGCTGAGCAGAGCAGCGGCCTTGGTGCACACAGCACACGGTCCCAGAGGCGAGACCTTGTGGGGACCCCAATGAGAGGCGGACGCTTTAAGTAGGGAGGAGCACGTCCCGCCTCCTCCCCTTTCTCTCCCCGTCACCCGTGACTCGCCTTCATCTCTACTCCCTAGCCCTACTCTGCCTCCCTTCTGCCCCGTACCCACTCACTACCCCATACCCACCCAGCCCCCACATAGGTACACACCATGTCGTCTCAGCAATTCCCAGGCAGCTGCAACTGCGGCAAGTTCCAGTTCACAGCTCCCCCCGCACAGGGTATTGCCGCTTGTTTCTGCAAGGTTTGTTGCGCTTAGCCTCTCGTCTCGTCTCGTCTCGTCTCGTCTCGTGCATCTTAGCCTCCAACTGACTCTTTCCACACTCACCTGCACTTTCACCCCGCCTCCCCACCCAACCCCACTCCCAGTCCTGCACCCGCGCAGGCGGCTCCCTCTGCTCCCTCAATGCCGTCATCCCCGCCAACTCCCTCACATTCACAAAGGGCACCGCCGCCGAACTCTCCGTCTATGAGGACACGACGACGACGAGCGGCAACCCGCTCTACAGGAAGTTTTGCGGGTCATGTGGCTCGGCGATTGAGAGTCTGCCAAAGGGCGGGGATGTCACTTATTTCAAGGTGAGTTGTCGAGTTGAGGCGGGTTGAGTTGAGTTGAGTGTGCGGGGCGGGGCGGTGACGCAGTGATGAGGAGAGGGGCAGTGCTAACACACGCACGCACGCACGCACGCACGCAACCCCCCCTCGACAGTACTCCACCCTGGACGACGCAGAGAACTACGCCCCCAAAGACCCGAACATGATCCTCTTTGCCAAGGAGGCGCCAAAGTGGGCAAAGGGCGACAAGAACGAGGATGGGACTGCCGGCCTCAAGTGGCCGTCGACGAGCGCTTCTGCTTACTCTGTGAAGCAGTGATTGATTATGGACGCAGTGGATTCTCGCGGTGCTTGCCTTCTCTGGCGCCTTGTTTCACAACACACGCCAACGATTTCAAGCAATGTACATTGGGCGGCGAGGCGAGAGTGGTGAATGGAATTGTTTTACACGAGCTTCTGCGCAAAGCTCAATGGCTGCGTCTGGATGTAAGTACTTACCTACGCAAAGCTCCTGCACATGGCCGTGACCCACGCGCCCGCCACGACGCTTTCTTCAACAGGGCTGCCGCCAAGCCTCGCTCCCATGTCTCTCGCTGCCACTTGCGACAGTTTACGGTGCGTGACAGGGCCGTGATCCTGTTACGCCAGCGAGAGAGAGAGGGCATACATCCACTGAACACGCTCCGGGGAGGGTCAGAGGCTCAATGTCAGGCCACGGAAGCATCTAGCTTCCATCAAGCGCGACTTGCAGGGAACCACTTCTACACAGGTCTGACCGGCAACGGCTGGATGCGCAGGTGCGGGGATTCGTCGATGCACTCTACGGTAACGCAATGTATTGAACATTCACAAGAGGCGCGACTTATGGGCGTACTGGCTCGTAACAGCAGTCAGAATAGCGCCAGGATGCAAATCCAACATCACCCATGGCCCCTATGCTGCAAGCCCATTGACACCTCTCTCCAATCGCGGACCAAAAGGCTGCCAATAAGACCCTCCACCGTGGCTAAAGTCAGCCGAGCAGCGCGGCTTCTCAAAGTCCTCCTTGTCCCCCATGGGCCAAATCGGGAGCTTGCACAGCTCGCCCGCCTGACATCCCTTACAGCGCTTCCACGTCGTCCACGCCAGGTAAGTGCGAAGCTCCTGGATGATCTCCCTGGCTTTTCCTGCATCGCCGTTGCTCTTCGTTGCTGCTTCTGCTGCTGCGGTGTCCCATGCTTCCCAGATGCTCGTGCACATGTGCGTGACGACGCGGTGCACGCTCTGTGCCGGCACAGAGGCCGTTCTCGATACGCCCGCAGGCCAGTACTGCGCTGCGCAGCGCTCAATCTCAGCGGAGCGATTCCGCGCCGAAAAGTCCACAAATGGCCGGAGGATGACCTTTGCCTGTCCCTCGATGGCCTTGGCCTTGCGTAGCGTGGCGAGGTGCTCAATGCGATCAGAATACCGTCCGACGTACATATCTACGATGGCCTGCCAGTCTGGCTGCGTGGCGTCGTGGCGCTCCCCCTCGTCGTCATCGTCCTGGAGGACCATCTCGCGGATGAGGCGCCGTGCCTCGTCGAGCGTTTGCTCGTCCTGCGCGACACGCGGGCGGCCCTCGTCGTCAAAGTAGGTGGCGCCCGGCAGTGCAAAGAGGGTGAAGAAGCGCTCCCAGTTCAGGGCAACGCGATTCCCTCCGATCCCGTCGAAGCGCGAGGCGATTGCCTGGTAGTATGCGTAGCTCTGCTCCTCGAAGCCCTCGTCGGTCCACTCCGTAGAAGTCACGTCCTTGACGCTGAGCGTGGAAAGGTGCTCCGAAAAGGAACAGAGAATTACCTCGAAGCCGCCCTCCATCCGCAGGAAGCCGTCGACGCGCTTGTCCCACTCCCGCTCTGCCAGCGCGCATAGCTCCTCTGCTCGCGCAGACTCCCCCATTGGCCCACCGCGAGTGGCGTGCGCAGGGCGAGCCGAGAACGAGGTAGTAGAAGAAGAGTTGCGCAGGACGATGTCCTGCGTCTCGAGCGTGCCGTAGCTGGACTTGGCGGCGGACTGCCCGTCGAGGTAGAGGAGGCGCAGGGGGTGCTTCGTCGCATAGGTATGGAGGTATCCCTTGCGGTCTTCCTCGTCTGCTGTCTCCAAAAAAAGCGCTTGGCGGTGAGACGACGACGGCGGCGGCCCGCGTGGTGGTGGTGGCCCACCCCCTCCGCCTCCGCCTCCGGGTCCGCCTCCCCCCGGCGGACCATGCCCCGGCCCTCTCCCCGGTCCCCCCGGTGGGCCCCGTCCTTCCCTCGCGAAATTCAGTGCATGCTCCGCCTCAAACGCCAGCCACTCGGGCCCTTCAATCTTCCCCGCTCTGTTCGTCCCATGGTAGAATTCTGTTCCGCGCGGTACAGTCACTACGAAGAAGGAGAGGCCGTTGTGGTTTAGGGAGGAGCCCCACTGGCGCATGGCGCTGTGGATGCAGTTGAAGATGTGGGGGGCGTGGGTTTGGGCTACATCTTGGAGGGGTGGAGTGGAGGAGGACGAGGAGGAGGGGAGAGAGGCACCGGAGGTGAAGTGTGCGGAGAGAAAGAGGGGGGAGAGCGCAAGCGCGAGCGCGAGGAGGAGCCCCGCGCGGGGGAACGACTTCATCGTGAGAGGTTGCTGGTTTGTTTGCGTGCGGAGGACGGGACTCGACGGGGGGCGGTCGTTGTGAGGAGGGGAGAGGAGAGTCGAGGGGATGATCCCATAGCCTTGACCCAGCCCACGCCTTTTAAAACACCTCCCCTCCCCGCGAATGCTCAGCCCGTCCCTTCCTCTCTCCTCTCCGCCCCGCCTACTACCTGCTACCTACTACCTACTCTTTGCTTGCCCACTCCATTGTGCAGTGCGGTGCAGTGCAGCACCAGCCTCCTCACAATCAGATGTATCGCAGCCCTGCCGTCCGTGCCGAAAACCTCGACAACTCACCCGAACGATAAGGGTACCCCCGCGGTACCCCCGCGGTACCGTGCCTGCCTACCTGCCTGCCTGCCTGATTGCCGAGCGGGGAATAGAATACAATATTGTACATGCAGTGCAGCACAGACTGTAGTACATACAGGATAAAAGTAGCCTAGCCTAGCCTAGCCTAGCCTAGGGTAGCCGGGCTCCCCGTCCCACGCGGCGTCTTCTCGTTCTTGCCCTGGCTTGCCCTGGTCCTTTTGCCGTCTCTTGGCCTTGGCGCGGCGGCGAAGTGCAGCTAGCTGCAGCTGCATCAAGACGGCTGCTGCGCACGTCCATGTCCAGTGCACGCTCAGTGCACGCACGTCCGGACAGTCGTCCCGCACGTGGCGCCACGCTACGCCACGCGGTAAACCCGAGAGAGACTTGTGAATATTGTACTCGAGGGCACTGTACGAGGGAAAGGGGCCGAGTACAAACTTACGACAAGCATGTGTGTATGTGTCCTTTTTTAGAGCTAGAGCGCACGGACTGACGGACGGACGGACGGACGGACGGACGGGTGCGGCTGGTCCAGCCGTCTGTAAGTACCCTAAGTCAGGAAGTACTGTTTGGCAGTCAGTCAGTCTCGGGGGGATCTGCGCTCTATTGTACTCACGCAGGGAGAGGGCCTTTAGGGCGAGACAGGGCAGGGCGGGGCGGGGTGGGATGCGCATACAGATCAGATACAATACAATGGCGAACCCTAACCTCCATGGCGTTGCTCAGCCTATGCGCTGAGCGATACAATGCTCAGCACAGGCCGTACAAGTGCGTGCTGAAGTACCTACGTGTGACCTGTCTGCCGTCTGCCCGTAAGCGTCGTAAGTGCGGGGCACCGCACCGCACTGCAGTGCTCCTCGTGTTAATGTTATCTGCTCTGCAGGCACACGGCAATTCAGGCAAAAGGGAGAAGTTTTTCTTCGTCCGGTGTCACCAACAATTTGATATGACGCAGGAATGGGATTGCAATATGTCAACGTGGACGGAATTTAGGAACGTAGCTAAGATGGCCCGAGCGGGAAAGAAGGATGCGCGGATGAGATACCCAAGTGGGGGGGAAGAGGAGGTAATCCAGTTTTTTGAGGGGTGTGGACGATGGGTCGATAAGTAGGGAGAAGCGGAGTAGATTACGAGGAAAGGTCACCAATAAAGCGGGGGAGATTGGGGTTCCCAGCGACTCGACTTAGCCCTGCGTCTGGCCAAGCTTCCGAGTAACGCCCACCTCTTCACTGCGAGCCTCTCCGCGCTCGAGCTGACTCGGGGTAGGCTCCGCGACGGCGGCGGCGTCGCTCGCGCCCTCGTCTACGCCGCCCTCGACGCCGGCGAGGCGGTCTGCCTCTTGCCTGGATGCCCTCGCGCGGGCTTCCGCAGCCTCTGCCTCGAGCTCGGCCTGCGCAATGGCGGCCTCTTCGTGCGGTCCAACGGGCAGGGCGATGCGTCCCTCGCTGCGCGCCAGGAGCCGTCCCCACGCGAGGGAAGCAAGAAGCGCAACGGACTGCAAGACGATGTTGAGGATTTGGGCGGCAACGACTTCGGCTGGGCGGTCAGCGATGTGCGGCCGCCCAAAGAGGATGGCGAGCTGGATGTAGATGCCCGCCAGGCCAAAGGCGAGGTCGGTGGTGGCAAAGATCCAAAAGGCACAGACGAGACCGACGGAGATGAAGATGATGAATGCTGGCCAAGTCGTGCGGGGCAGGTCGTGCGGCGTCTCGGCAAGGCCGAAGCAGATGAGGCCCTGCTGCCAAATGTCGGCGTTGACGAGTACGGCGAGAAAGAGGCTGTCGGTGGTGGCGGGGGAAAGGGGGAATGAGTGCGGGAGTGAGAGCGGGGTGAGCAGTGATGAAGAGCATATAGCAAGTGGTGCGCGCGTATTGCACGTGGTGCGCGGCGACTCACCGAAGGGGAAGGTGAATGAGCAACCACTCAATGGGCCTCTTCCAAGATGGACTATATGCCGCCTTGACGCCCGTCACGAGCAGACTGGAAGTGAGAAGCAAAGTGGCAATACCAAGTGCGACTTCTCCCGCAATGAAAGCGGGTCGCTTGTCAATGACAAAGAGGGGCGCCCAGAGGGCGAGCATGAGATTGGCCAGTGGCAGGGATACGGACATGCCATTGGTCAACAGTGCCTTTGTGCGCTCGCCCGCGGCCAGGGCAATGTCGAGTGTGGTGCCGATTTGGAGGAGGAAGAGGGCCGCCCAGAAGCCCAGGAGCCAGGAGTTGGCGGGGTTAAAGTAGGTAGGGTGCCACTTTGCGACTTTTTCCAGGCCGGGCTGGACGGCGGCGCCCGTGATGGCAAAGGAGGCGAGGACGAGGAGGAGGGAGATGGGGTGAAAGATTTGAAGGCGCCGGAGGGCATTGGGGTTGTGCGGAGGCGCACTAGCACCGGCGTCGTGCTCGGGCGAGTGGCCTGGGTGGCGACCGTAGCCGTGGCCGTTGCTGGTGTATGGTTGGTCGCTCATCGTGGCGAAGGGGATGCGGATCGAAACAGGAGGTCGGCGACGATGAGGGGAAGGAAAGACGAGGTAGATGATTGTATCCAAGAGTGCAATCGACAAGAAGTCGTCCTTTCCTCGCAATGGATGCGAATAGTGAAAGTACTGGATGGCTGACCTGCAACGATGCAATCCACATGAGGCAAGCGCGGGCCAGCGAGGAGCGAGCGGCCGACGTCATCACGCATTCCATTCCACGCCGTGGCGCCACGTGTGGAGGTCGAGAGACGCACGCCGCGTCAGGCCTTTTCATAGAGGGAGGGAGAGAGGAAACACTGGATGCTCTTCCATTCCACGCCAATCAATGGCTCAAGATACATTTCTGACAAGGAGATGTGCTCGCCTTCTTCGCTCCAACTCGTGGCAAGTATTCCAAGGCTCCAAATGATCACTCGAGTATGCCGCGTATCAACAGCATTTATCGACATGGCGCACTCGTCTAAGCCGCCCTCACCTCGTGCTGCTGCCGTCCCAGCACAGAACTCATATCAAGCCTGACCTTACCCTCCTGCGTCAAGTTCTGCCCAACATAGCCATACCTCTTCGTCGCGAGACACCACGCGCGATTCCCCGAACACATTGTGCGGCACGCTTCGATGAATGCACGCACCTTCTCTGCGAGGACCTCGTCGCCCAAGCGAAGCGCCCATCGTTGCTGCAGGCTTTCGAAGCAGACTTGGACTTGGTCTGCGCGGGCAAGTAGCCAGGTGGCGACTTGTTCGACGGCTTCTTGCAGGGTGGTGGCCTGTTGTCGGCTTATGAGGACCACGATGAGGTTCAGCCAGCCGCCGCCTTTCTGAAGGCGGGGGGAAAAGGCAGGCGCAGGCGCGGGCGCGGGCGCGGGCTGTCAGCTATTCGCAGTTGTGCATCAAGACGCAATCCCGCCCGCCTGACACCCGCGACTCACCAGCTCCTTGGCAAGGGAATACACGTCATTGACGGCATGGCAGTCGTACACGATATTGAACAGAATCGTCTTTAGGTCCTCGTCCTCCCAAATTCCGGGCGGCAGGTCCACGCCAGCACTGTATGGCGCCAGATGCACAAACGCAAAGACGGCGCCGGACCCCAATCGGATGTTCCAGAACTCCTCTGGCGTAGGCACAGTATCGCCCTGCTGCTGCAGGATTTGGTTCTCCTGCGCGCAGCCGTCGATGTAGCGTACGAGCTCGCCGTACCAGCGCTGGCGGTCGTGCAGCGGCCACGAGTTCCTCAACGCTTCGCCTATAACGTCAAAGTGTCGAAGACGCTTATCCGCTGGTGGCGATACGCTCTTATCCTCCTCCGCCTCGGACAGGCCCAACGTATACTTGATCCACGCCTTACTCTGCTCACAAAATGCAGAGAGCTTCGCAGGGTCACTGCCGTACGTCGAGGCAGGCTCGTCCATCGCATCGTCAAAGACGAAGAGCCAGATATTCCAGTAGGCGAGGATGCGCGCTCGCTCATAGGGTACGTCCGGGTTGATGTATGCGCAAAAGAGACCAAAGTCGTTGCTCTTGAGTTTATCGAGGAGCGTGCCTGACTCGAGTGTTCTGCGCGCAGAGTACAAACGGGGGCGGAATGGGTTTCAGCGGTCAGTCAAGGTGGCGAGAGTGGATTAGTTAGCAGCTTCTCAGGCGCAGACACGCACCTGTCGAGCCACTCATTGATGTCCCGCGTAAGTGCCTCGACGTGCACATTACACTTTGGCGGCACACCAGGCAGCGTCTGGTAGATGTCCGGCAGGGTGCAGGTGCTATTCTGCAGGAGGGTAATGGTGTCTCGAAGTCGAAGGACGGACATGGCGAGAGTGGGAGACGACTTGGATGAGGGGCTTGGGTGGGTTTGTTGGGGGGTGGTATGGGCAATGGAAAGTCGAGATCCTATCCTTCCGCCTTGGAAGGAGGCGGCGTATTTGTATGCCGCCCTGCAAGCCGGAGAGAGAGAGGCCGACACCACAGACTTGGGTTTCATTCGCAGTGCCATTTCCCGTCATTGCTCAAGGTCGAGGCGTGCCATTGCACTGGAAGTCTCGAGCGTTGCGGCGTCTGGCTCTGCTTCCCTCTTCTCTTCGTGTAGGTGTAGGTGCGCACGCAACAACGGCGACGACGAGCCCCCTCGCCGAGAACTACCTACCAACCAAGTGCTCTCACTCCGAGAAAACACGACTTGCCGCGCCCTTTGCTGACGTGGTAATCTATACTTTCTGCATAGGCACTGACTTACCCATCGCCGAAGAAGAGTAACTCTGCTTGCCCTTGCCCTGGCCCACTCGAGAAGGAACCTTAAGCCTACTTATGTATCACCCACCATCGAACCTTGATCGACTCAGAAGAAAAACCAAGTAGGTAGTGTCACACTCGCCGGAGAGGGAGAAGGCGGCGCCTCTCCTTTCGTCTTTGCCATTCGCACGGACCAGCGCTTAAATGCGCCTTTACTTCTCACGGAGCTTCTGCGGGAGCGTGAAACAGGACCAAGCACATAGGCAGGTCGGCACTTAAGCTCCAGATCTCAAGCAATTAACGCACGCAAGGGAGGTAAAAGTGCCTTGCCGGACCTAAAAGTACCTACCTACCATGTCACCCCAACGCAACGCAGCGCAACCCACCCAGTGAAACCGAACCTTGGGTGGGGAGGCGCGCATGCATCGGCCCGCGAATTAAAGTTTAGTTTTCCCATCCTGTCCCGCCCCGTTCCCCGTCCTGCGTCCCGGTGCTGTGTGAAGCACGTCATGCACGCCATGCGCCGTGCGTCGGGTCGTGGACCCTACCTGGGCGGAACTACTGCATCTTTGCGAGAATAGGTATAATTTCCGCACTAGTTGCAGCAAGCGGAGCCAGCCACCCAGCCACCCAGCCATCGCCCTAAAAACACTCAACACGAGCCGTATCACAAGTAGGTACGTACTTACTGTGTGCCGCGTCGAGGTGATGCACCGTGCAGGAATCGGCAATGCTAGTTGCGCGGAGGTTGCAACTTTGTTGCTGAGTATCTACATCCCTACCTGCCCACTTGAGCTATTTGACTCGTAGGTACTTAGGTACCTACCTGCCTATAAGCGCGACTGGATGACGCAATAAGTATCGCCCTGGGAAGAAATCTTATCATGCCGCGTGTGAATCCGTTTCACCTACGTGGGGTGTGAGGACGCTGTGGGCTGTTCAATTCCGGGGGAGGGGGGGGGGGGGGGGGAACCCGGGGGGGGGGGGGGGGGTGGTGGGGGGGGGCCGCGGTGTGGGGGAAGTGGGGGGGGGGGTGGGGGCCCGGCGGGCCGGGGGTGGGGGGGGGGGGGGGGAGGGGGGGGGGGGGCCGGCAAGGGGCGCGGGGGGCGTGGCGTCCTTGGTGTGGGGGGGGGGGTGGGGGGGGGGGGTGTGACAGGTCTCAGCATACATTTCTGCGGATGATAAGAGGACTGCTTGCCAAGACGCGACGCG
>RRYC01000553.1:0-33824 GCA_004016185.1 Quambalaria eucalypti | reverse complement strand
CCGCCCCCCCGCCCCCTTCGCCCTCCCGGCCGGCGCCTGCCGTGTCCCTCCCCCGGGCGGGGGGGGGGGGGGGGGGGGGGGGGGGGGGGGGGGGGGGGGGGGGGGGGGGGGGTCAATGTGTTTGCCACATTCACTGATTGACTGACTCACCCACCCCACCCTCCGGCGCCGCGCCCAGTTCGGCCTCTTCTTTACGGGTGTCAATGCCGCCTTGGCTTATGCGCTGGCCCAAATCGAGACGAGCCCGCTGCTCACCGGCTGGCGGTGGATCTACATTGGTCAAGCCATCCTCTCGCTGGTGCTGGGTCTTCCCGCCTACCTGTTGATCGTCGACTCTCCCTTTTCGCACCGCTGGAACTTCCTCGACGACTTTGACCGGCGTGTCATTGCCGCCCACGTGGAGCGCGGCCGCCCCAGCGCGACGGACCCGCCCGAGGCGATCAAGGTCAAGGCGTTGTTCCGCTGGGCATTCAAGGACCTCGTCTTTCTCGGGCTTGCGACGTGCATCCTGCTGTCCTCTCTGGGGGCGTATGCATTTGCGTTCTTTGGACCGCGCCTCCTGTCCTCGATGGACCTCGGCCTACGCAGGGAATTCTGCCTGCTGATGATTCCATACCTGCTTGCATTCCCCGTAGGACTGATGCTGGTACGCTTGGACGTAGGCGCGAAGCAGCGTCTGCGCCTTATTGCTGCGCTGGCTGGCCTCGCAGGAATCGGGTGTGCGACGTACTATTTTCCTCCCCTCTCGCAGACGGGCCTACGGTACGTAGGGTTTCTCTTGGGCTGCCTGACGGTCAATGCCACTGGCCCACAGCTGGTCATGGTGGTGCAGGAACACGTCAAGGGCGGGCCCCGGCGCGCATTTACCTACACGTTTCTCGTGGAGCTGGCGGGCGTGGGTGGGATCCTGGCCGTGGTGCTTTTCCCCGATGCGGGGCCGAGCTACACGGTGGGACTGGTTACGCTCATTGTGACGCAGTGTATCATCGTCGTCGTTGCCACGCTGTTGTTCCGCATTGTACGCAGGCGCGGCGGTGACGAGGCGTGAGGGGCGGGTGGTGCCCGACGTCATTCCTTCAAGGCCACTTCTGGTACCTACGAGTAGACTGCCAGGCCCACTTCTGTATTCCCATTTTATCTGTTCCGCCCGTCCGCCCGTCCGCCCTTTGTCTTGAGACTTCTTCGTTTGTTCATTTGTTGGTTCGCCGTGTCGTGTCGTATTATAGTCGTCTGTTGTAAGAATTACCGAGTATTGTATTGTAGCTTGTCCGGCAATGGCACCCACTCACTCACTGATTGGCTGACTTGGACTGACTTGACTGTCCGCGTGGCGCGTGGCGCGTGGCAGTCAGTCCCCCTCTCTTGCGCTGCGCTGCCCGGCACGTCGGCGTGTGTGTCTGCGTCGGCGTGTGTCCGTCCGCCCTGCCCTCGCGCCTCGCGCCTGCCCTGCCCTGCCCCGCCTCGCGCCCGCCGCCTGGTCTGTGCTTGCTTTGCTTGGCTTCCAGCGTGGACGCGGACGCAGCGCAGGCAGTGGGTGGGTGACTTCTTCGCGTCGACAGTAGTGCTGACTGAAAGACATACATGCTGTACCTCACCTTCCTGGCCACATTAGCATCTCAGAGCCAGTCAAACCAATCCTCTGACTTGCACCTCGCCACCTCCCACGCCATGGTAGCAACTCGCCGGTGGCCGTCTCTCCCCCTCGCGGCCCTCGTAGCCCTCGCAGCCCTCTGTTGCGGCGCACCCTCGTGTGCACTCGCAGCCACGGCCACCGCCACGCTCCCGCCCGCCTCGGACTTTGTGGTGCACTCCATTTCCGTCAACCACGAGCTCGGCGGTATTCTCCACCAGACGTCCCAGCTTCACCTCGTACAGCAGCCCGACTACGACGCCGACGCATCCTCGACGACGGCATCACGCTACTACATTGGACTCTCCCCGCAAGAGGCAGCTACCCTTTCCCACTCCGAGGTCAACCTCAAGCTTGGGCCGGGCATCCTCCCGGAGCAGCGCGCCGTATCCGTCCTTCGACCCGAGGGTTCAGTGCGCACTGACGGTGACACAGCAGACGACCTCACCCACCTCTACTCGATTGCCCTCCCGCCTTCCTTTCTCCAAAAGACGGACGCAGCAAAGAATGTCGTCACGCCCAATATCACCCTCTCCGTAGACTTGCTCTTCCACAAGGTCAGCCAGCCCCTCCCCAAGCAAGTCGGCCAAAAGGAGAGTGCTTCCCTCCTCTGGGAGGGAGACGCCGTTCCGCGCGCCGTCTATGGCGCAGGCAAAGTCAGGGTCAAGGCCCGCTCGCCCTCGGCCAAGATTCACTCGCACAGTCTTGAGCCGCCTCGTTCCGAGGACGGTGACGCAGACCTGGTGACCAAGTCGGGTGCCGTCGTCACCTTTGGTCCGCAGGCCGACATTCCTCCCCTCTCCTCGTCCTCATCTTCATCGCGCCGCACCGCACGCGTCCACTACGCCTACGATGCCCCCATCGTCGGCCTCGTCTCCCTCGACCGACATGTAGAAATCTCACACTGGGGAGACAACATTGCCTACGAGGACCGTCTCTGGCTGCGCAACGAAGGCCCTTCCCTGAAAGGCCACTTTTCCCGCGTGGACCACCAGCTCGGCACCTTTTACGGCAACATGGGGCACAACACCCTCACCAATGTGGCGATTCAGCTGCCCCCCGGCGTGCGCGACCCGTACTTCATTGACCAGATCGGTAACGTCTCGACGTCGATTTTCCGTCCTGCCACGCCAGACCTAGCCACGGTAAGCACACCTTCGCACCTCCTCCCGCAGGACAAGGCCTCGCACCTCACTGTGCAGCCGCGGTACCCCCTCCTCGGAGGCTGGAACTACACCTTTTCCCTCGGGTGGAACATGCCCCTCTCGCAGGGAGGGTGGGCGCGCCGCACCCCGCGGGGTAACACCTACTCTGTAGCCGTCCCCTTTTTCAATGCCGTCCCAAAGCTCCCCGTCGGGACCGTCTCGACGCGCATCGTCCTCCCCGAGGGGGCTACACTCGTCGACGTCGCCACGCCCTTTGAGGTGCAGCTCGCACCGGACGCACCGGACGCAGCAGCGACGATCGACACCCAAACGTACACTACCTACCTCGATACGCTGGGCCGCCCCGCCGTAGTAATCACCAAGCGCCGAGCAACCGAGGCAGACGCAGAAAACATCTACATTGTGTATAAGCTTGGCGCACAGGCACACCTCCTCAAGCCCGTTAGCGTGGCCAGTGCTACGCTTGCGCTCTTCTCCCTTGCCGCGCTGCTTAGGCGGGTGGGCGGTGGCGGCAAGTAGGAGCGCGGGCGGCGATGCGGGGAGTTTGGTGCGGTCTGGATGGGTGAATGAATTAGTGAAAGCGCAAGGCGAGGCGAGGCGAGGCCACACGCGCGCCCCCTCGTAAAGTAAATAAAGTACGTCTTGACTATCAATCATGGATTTCGTTGCACGGCGCGGTGTGGGCGTGGGCTTGGGCGTGTGCGTGCGACTGCGCGGACAAGCCACCACTCAGTCGGTGTCGAGTCCATGTAGGTAAGTACCTACGTACCTACGGTTCGTCTGCAGAGCAAACAGCATACAGCCTACTTACTTACCTCCACTGCGCCTAAGGACAGCAGGAAAGGTGTGCTTGCGCATCAATGTATTTACTTCGCAAGGTTATGAGATCAACGACTGGACAGGCGCGCTGTCGCTGCCTGAGATGTCATTCCGTTCCAACGCGCATTCGAGAAGGACGGCGGGAGGACTGACTACAAGGACCATCGCGACCATACCTACAAGCTTTGCTTGGCGACGCATCGCCCCCAACCGTCCGTCCGTCCCTCTCTCTCCCTCTCTCTCTGCTTGCAACTGAGAGAGAGCCTCTTTATTACAAGCATGAACCACCCCACAGGCTGCTGACTGCTGACTGCTGACTGCTGAATCAGAAGGGCAACGGGGGCATCTGCGGCCTCTCTCACTCAAAGGGCAGAAGCAGTGGCGGAGAGCCTACACCTAATGCCTCGACTAGGGTTAGGGTCACAAAATGGAAATTGACTCCGCGAGGAGAAAGAGGAATGATGAACTTAGGTTGATTTGATGCGCACGGTTCAGCCCGGACTCACCTTGATGACTGCCTGGGTGCTAAGCTCGCTGAAGTTGGTCTCCTTGGTAATGCAATGCCATCCTTGACAAGCTTTTGGACTGTATCCTTGGCTTCTTGTGGAGCAACGGCAAGAAGCCATATCCCCGCTTTGAGGGCGCAAGGGATGCTGACGAACATAGGCGGGCTCAAAAATGCTGTAGAGGAAGGAATGCCTGCGTTTCTTGGGCGGAATTGGGGCAAGGCGGCGATGCTGCTCGAGCGACTGATGACGGCTATAGCTGCGATGGGAGCATGGCCGCGTTCCTCCTGCTACGGCAATGTCGCAATTCGCCACCTTTGCCGTTCCACTGGTGGGAAAGCTTTCCCGATGATTCCCGATCGCTAGCAGTTCTCGTCATCGACGGGCGACCGGAGCGACCGTTCCGTCCATGGGCTCATCGCCTTGGGGGTGCGGGTACATGTCTGTGGTCATGACTGAACTCAAGTCGCATGGGGTAGGCTGGATGTTGGGCGCTGCGCGCTTGCTGCTTTCCGTTTGGGCAGTACGCCGCAGCGGAAGCCCGTCGCGGTCTACCGGGGTGCTGCTTGGTGGGGCCAATCGTTCCACTGAAGCAAGCACTCAGCGAATAATTCAGGACGTGGAATTGGGTGAGTCGTGCAAGCACTCAACGAATGGATTCAGGACACGGACATGGAATCGGGTGGGTCGTGCAAGTCGTGCAAATGGTTTGGGATGTCATGACCGAGGGCGCCCCTCGTACGGTAGGTGGACGTATGCTCCTGGTTAGTTTGAAAGACACGAGCGCTGGCGCCGGCGTGCGCGGATCGACGACCCGGGCGGGGCATCTCAAATGGACTTGATGACTGGTCGTTTTGCCCCTGCTTCCGCAGACTGGAATGTCGTCGACTCTCAAAGCATTCGGACGGAGCGTTGGCAATGACGTGTTTACTATTGGCTGCGCACTTTGGGCGGACAACGCCCATTCTCCGAGTAGTGCGGTGACTCAAGTCTCTGAAACGACGGAGCAATTGAAGCGGCCGAAAGAGGCTGGTTGATACTCTTGGCGCTGCAATGCGTTGCACGCTCATCAAGGTCACGAAAAACTCCGCCGAGGTGAGTGGGCGAATATTCTTTTGCCGGAGGAGAAGAGACACGACGGTGTTCACGGGTGGGGAAATCCCAGCAGATACGGGCCGAATGGTGTCTTGAAAGATGGCGTCGAGTCTTGGCACGCACCAGCTCCTCATCGGGGTTGTAATTGTGAGGCGGCTATTCTGGTCGCCAGCCAAAAGGTGACGGTGACCTTCGCAGGCAGCTGGCCGATAGGATGGGGCCAGGCCGTCGTGGGGCTCTGTTCCTGATCGCACTTGAATTGCACGTGGCCGGGCCTCCAAATTGCTCGGGTGCTGCCCAAGGGACTCCGATCGCCTGCTTTGGCACAGCGTTTGGCACAGCTTTCGCCAGGTTGCTCTTAATTGCTGGCTAGGCCTAGCTGCAAATAGCTAGCATTGATTGGGTTGTGCGTGCGTGCGTGCGTGGGGCTGCGAAATCGTGCGAATTGTGCGAATACGAGTTGCTCGCCCTGCGTGGCGCGCGTGCCTGCCTACCACCTGCCTGCCTGCCTCGCTGGCGGCCCTGCATTCCGCGGCCAGCAAGCCGCACGACGGAGCGACCAGCGGCGGGCGTTTCGACGACTCCGGGCCGTCTTGTGCTTGTTTGCGGGCGGATACAAGGCGTGTCAACCAGACTGACTGTCAAACGAAGACCCCTTGTCCTCCCTGTGCCTTGCCGTCCCGCCCTCCCTGGGACCGTAATTCCGGTTAGCGTCGTCGGCGTCGTAATCGTCGCCGCCGTCGTCGCCTCGCCCTGGCTCGCCCTGTCGGCCAACCCTGGTGCTAAATCTAGCCCGGCCACGCAAGCACCGCCTCGCTTCGTGCCGATCGGCGCCGCGCCGCGTGGGAGCGGTTTCAACCTCGCGTGCGGGCGAGACCTGGCACTACGTCAGTCTCTGCACACGATTGCCCGCCTCCCACCCAGCCACCCCCACTACCCAATTCACTGTCCGATAGAGCATGTCGCAGCGTGCAGCAGAGCAACATTGAGCCCGGCCCACGCCCAATGAATGGGGTCCCCTCCATGCGCGGAGAGAGGACCTTTGTGCGTCGTTCCCCTGGCCGCTGTGAGGGCAAATGACACGGCAGAGCCGCGACGGCGCCACTTTACCACTCCGCCGCGAGCGAGAGCTTCAGCTACGGCGACAGTTTGATGGCAGCAGCAGCAGCAACGACGACGACAACAACAAACAACACTGCGACAAGAGCCCTCCAACTGAGCCAACCCACTATGCGACAGCCTCACCAGTCTTTCCGTATCGGCACGGCATGGTCCTTCTCCCTCTATACGCCCCACGCCCCACGCCCTCGGCGCCTCTGGATTGTAGACTAGAGGTGACGATGCAAGCTCGACCTGCCTGCCTTCCAACTCCGCACGCTTCGGCACAGGCCTGCCTCCGCTGCCTGCCACCGCGCCCGCCCGCACCCGCTCCCGCACTGTAGACCATTGGCGGGTAACTTGAGGCCAACTCGCGATGTGTGCCGAGGGGTCCGCCCGCCTCCCTGCCCACGATCCCCGAGTCCTTCCTACCTGCCCATCGGGGTGGGCCGCTACGACTCGCCGTCGAACATGTCGACGCGGCTCGTCGACTTGCATGTGTGTGTGCCGTGCCTCGTGGCTCATTCTGTGTGTGTATGCAACTCGTGCAAAAGCCACTCAGCCGAGCCTCTTGCACTTCACCCGAGCCCGTTGAACGTCACCCTCGTGGTGCTGCATTCACGCACACTGACCTTCACCTTCCGCTGCCCTGCCCTGCCCTGCGCGAGCCATCGCTTCGCTGACGACTAGGTCAGAGGCCGTGCACGTAAGCCGAAGGGTGTCTGCTGGCATATAAGGGATGCCTCCCTTTGGTGCTCCCTCTCGAAGCGACCTTTCCCCCTCCCACGTACCTCTCCAATCCTAAAACACGCCTAGGCCACATTCTTTGCCTTTCCACCCCCCTCACCCTCTTCTCCCGCACATCATCTCCCAGGCCTTTAGCGCCCCCCTTCTACCACACACACTCGCCCACCTCTTCAACGCACTGAACACTCTTTGACAGAGTCCTGTTCCGTCCCTTACGTCCCTTACCGTCTCGAGTCTCCCTTCTTCTCGTCTCTTCTCATACACATTCATCCAAGATGCGCTTCACTGTAGCCTCCATCGCCGTTGCCCTCTTCGCCGGCACCGTCTGCGCCGACCTCTCCCGTCAGCAGGTGCCCCTCGCCAAGCGCCACGCCCGCAACCAGCGCCGTGTCGCTGCCTCGCACGTCCACCAGCGGTCGACTGCCTCGCACGTCCACCAGCGGTCGACTGCCTCTGAGCTCCTCTCGGGCTTGGGCGAGATTTTCAGCGGTGACGGAACCTACTTCACCCCAGGTGAGTGTGTGGTGCGCTCCATGACTGCGGCCAGGCCAAACGGCGAGGCTCACACTACGCTCTGCTCTCCTCGTCCCCACTTATTCCCGTCCACAGGCCTCAACTACTGCTACGGCACCACCTCGGACTCGGAGGACATGATTGTCGCTGCGTCTGCCACGCTCTTCTCCAAGTGGGGCGGCGGTACCGAGAGCAGCCTCTGCAACAAGAAGGTCAAGATCACCTCTGGCGGCAAGACGGTCGAGGCCAAGATCACCGACGAGTGCCCTGCCGACGAGTGCACCGAGGGCTCCCTCGACATGTCGCCCGCCGTCTTCAAGGAGCTGGCCGAGCTCAGCGTTGGCCGCCTCACCGACTTGAAGTGGGCCTTTATGGACGACGACGACAGCAGCAGCAGCAGCAGCAGCGCCAGCGCCCGCGCTACCGCCAACTAAGCGATGTGCCCTGCCATTGACACTGCGCTGCACGCCTTGTAGCAGAGGCCTGCTGGCTGCATCTTGTATCGCTACCAGACCCGTCTTCGTCACCTATCACACTGCTGCATAGAGCAGCTGCGCCCTGGTCACCTACGCTTCGCTCTTCAGAATGTGTCTTGCCGTCTCTCTTCTTTCGTCCTTGTCCGCCGTTTTTTCCACCTCTCGATGCTTCTTTGTGCCGCACTTGTTGCGGCTACGGATCGATTGAGGCCGGCCTCAATTGCATGCATCTACCCATATGACCTGCTTCGCCTACCGTAGTGCCTTGTGAATCGGAGGCGCGAGTCTGCCTGCTGGCATTCATTCACCTGGACTGGGTCTGCGGGTCTTTTCGCTTCAATCAATTCGCACTTCTACCACTTTTGCTGACATCCTGCGCGCCGCGACGGTCAAGGTGTGGCTAGTGGCTGGACCCTGCGATATGAACCGGCAGGAATGAAGGGCTCGCTGCCCGTTAGCTTCCAAGAATGTCGGTCACCCATATTCCGCCCAGAGGTGTGCTTCGTGCTCGTGATCGGCTCCCCGAGACGCGAGGGTCGTGCGAAATTGGCGCCGCCGCGGCGCAGCTTCGGAGCAAAGCAATGAGCTTGGTAAGATGGTCTCGAGCGTTATAGTGTGTCTCTGATCGCTTCCGTCGTGCGAGTTTCGTTCTCGGCTGTTGGCGGCGAACAACAACAACAACAACAACCGAAATATTGTACGGTACGAACGAGAGGAAACAGCCACTGGCGCGAGATGCCGATGCACCTGGTTTCGTGGCGTGAGGCGTCCCGGCCGCCGGCCGGAGCGATCGGGAGCAAACGGCGGCGGCAGCCACGGTAACCACCGTAAAGACACGGACGCAAGAGCGCAATTTGATTGTTGTTCGTTTGCTCGCGGTGTTTAATGTGGGGCGGATGCTGAGTCCCGTATGCGGGCGGTGCTCTGATTACAATTCTGGCGATTGAGGCGATTGAGGCGAATGGGTACAATATGAATGAAGTGACTGGCGGCCAAGGCAGCGATCCCGCGCCAATGCGGCGCAGGCGCGGGCTTGGCCACTCCATCTCATCGCTCCGCAGCTTTGCGCTTTCCTCTTCGACTCGACTCTTTGAGCTGAGTAACCATCCCACCCCATCCTCGCTCCCGTCTGCTGTCCTCTCTGTCTCTGTATGGCGTTGAGTCAACCTCCTTGGTACTGTTCCCTTGGTAAGGCTGCTTAGACGGCAGCCCTCGCACCGCACATCTCGCAGCCTGGGTGCCGACGCAGTTGCAGCATCAGAGCAGTCGGCGCGGCAGGCAGGCCAGGCAAGGTGACGCTGAGAGCAAGCCCGCACGCGCCTAAGGTAGCGGGCACCCGGCAGCAGGCAGCAGTGTACCCTCATTGTGCATCGCCCCGGCCGCCCGCCCGCGCGCTCGCTCCCCGGCCCTAGTACGCAAGCCTCATCAAGACGCCTGCCTGCCTGCCTGTCTGCCTGTCTACGCCGGCACGGGAGACGCAAGCCTTAACGTTTGCGGCTCAACGGCGAGCTGCACCCGCACCCGCACTGCCCCCAGACAGCACACGCAGCTCGCCTGCTCGGTGAGGCTGACCCGGAGCTTGACCACAATACGTGGGGACTTGGAGACTTGCTTTGCTTGCTTGCGCTGGAGCATTCGTTCAAGAGGCCGTCGTCCGCGCCTGCCAAGGCGCCAGGAAGCACAGAGGGGCCAGGGGAAAGTCGGCGCGTACAGTGCGTAGAGTGTTCAGTGCGGGCGCGGCACCAGCAGCAGCAGCACGCCGTCCACCGCCCCGCCACTTGCCTCTAGTCACAATCATCGGGGCGCGGCTTGGCCGTTGGCAGCGACTTCGAGACACATCCAATCGAATCGCGACGTAGGGGCGGCAAGCTCGCGCTCACAAAGCTCGCTCACTGGTCCTCGAACAACTAACTCGCTAGACCCAACACCGCCCTTTTGTGTGCCTGTGTTTGCCTCTTCGTTGGGCGCCGCAAAGTGACGACGCAACGTCGCGCCACCACGGAGCCCGCCCAGGACCTTTGCTTGCTCTTCTTCGGGAAGGAGGCGCCATCACCGCCGCCGCCGTTTGCACCCAAGCCTAGGAACGACGTGTGTGATTGGCTCGAAAGCGCCCCTTTTTCCTCCTCTTTCGCCCACACGTCCCACGTGAACACAAGGCGCACGCACGCACGCACGCACAGCCCTCTCCCCCCGCTCTCTCTCTCGCCTTCCCCCTCTCCCTCTCTGTCTCCCTCTCCCCTTGTGCTTGCTGCCTGCCTGCCTGCCCGCCCGTCTCCCCGCACACGCACGCAAACGCACCACACGCACCACGCACCACGCACCACGCACTACGCACACTGCACACACAACCACAACCACAACCACGCGTCAGTCACCGCGCAATCCGACCCGCTGCATCACCGAGGTCAATCACGAGGACGACGACCACGAAGGCGACGGCGACGGCGACGGCGACGACCACAACCACAAACAACTGCAATTGCAACGCAACACAACGCACCGCAACCAGAGCAACGCCGACGTTGACGACCATCGACTGTGGGTCACAAGACGCGGGCGACCAATATCCTCCCGTTCCTACCTGCCTTTTCCGCCACTCAGCCATCTCGACATCCTTCCATCCCGCTCAACCCGCCCACCCACACCATGGCCGCAAGCATACATGCCCAGCGGCTGGCTGCGGCCGACGACCCTTTGAGCCCCGTCGCCATGGATCGAAGCGAAGGCGCCAGCGAGGACATTGTGTCCGCCGCCGCCATGAGCTCCTCTGACATCTACGCATCCACCTCGCGTCTCAACCCGCGTCGGCCCATATCCCGAGACTTTTCTGGCTCCACCGACATGTCTCTATCTCCCCTGGGTGAAGAGCCAGCAGGTGAATATGGCGACGAGGACATTGTGCAGGACGGTTATCGTACCGGCTGGCTCGCACATGCCAGCACGGAACATCTTAATCCTCGCTCGACGCCAGATGGAGAAGAGCAACCGGCGGACCTTGCACGTGATCCTTCCAAGCGATACAGCAGGGCAGCGAGGGACGCAAATGGCCTTGGAAGAAAGGGCAGTACGAAGCAGCGCCATGAGAGCTACAACGATAGCGGCGAGGATCAAGACGCACAGCAGGTTCAAATGGTGAGTCGACGACGCCAAGGGAGCAAGCATTGTGGACCAGGCCTGCTTGCCCCCCATCGGGCCATCAGAATGCGTCCTCTGACACTCAAAAGGTGTACCAAATGATCTGCGCTCTTGACCCCACCACACAGAACCTCGAAAGGTGGGCTGCGGCGGAACGGCAACGGAGAAAGGCCGCTCGTACTTCGCGCAGCTCCTTTCTAGGTCCCCCAGGAGCACCTGGTGCCACTGGCCTTGCGCGCCGGCTGACCTTTGGTTCCACCAGGAGGCAGCCCAGCCCCAACACCTTGCCTCCAACATCGCCGACAGGGTCACCTTCGAATTCCTCGAGCAGAAACACCGTCGCACTCCTTCGCAAGGGCAGCGCATCCAACAGCATTTCGAGCATCGAGAGCGGCTTCTCAGACACGCGAGGCAGTGCAGACTCGCCCATGTCCCGTGGCAGTCTGTCAGGATCGACGAGGAGTCCCAGTCGCGGCGTCGAGTTGTCCGCTTCCCTGGAAGACGTCCCCGAGGACGATGTTCGGACCGTCTCACCCACGTCTGAGTCGTCGTCGCGTGACCGCAAAGGCAAGGCACGCGCCACAGAGAATGGCAATGGCAGCGCACGCGACTCTTGGTCGCCACTTCCCGCAGGAGCACAGCGTCGAGCTTCGAATCAGGCCTACGACCCAAGCCCCTTTGCCGAGTCAGAGCGCACTGTTCCCGAACGACGCAAGTCGGTCAAGCCAACTGCATTGCGTCCCATTGTCACACCCGGGCGGGCACCAAGTGTGCGGCGTACACCAGCCGGGACCCCGAGCATCGTAGCCACAGATGTAGACGGTACAGCGGCAGCAAAAAGGCCGGTGTCATCGGCGGCGAATCCATTCTTGTCACGCAGCGAGGCTGTGGCTGTGGCAGCAGCAGAGAGCGAAGGCAACTACGCCATGGGCGGCGTCAGGCGCGGAAATCCCACCATTCAGGAGGACGAAGACCAGGAAGAGGCGTCCAAGCCCACAATGGCACGGAGGGGCACCTCTGATTCCGTCGCTTCCTCTTCGACTGTGACCGTGCAGGCTACACAGAAGTCAGGCAACGACAGCAGTAGCACCTTTCGCAGCACGGGCGCTGGCGTCGAGCCATCAAAGCGCTTCTCGACCTCGTCCAAGTTTCGTGAAGTCGGTCTGGACGAGGACGGCGACGGCGAAGATGGCGCCGGAGACAGTGGCATCTCGCCCCAAGAGGTCGAGCGCCGGCGTCAGTTGCGCCGCGAGGCAATGGGCAGCAGCTCTGACTCTGGGTACGAGGCCCCAACGACCAGAGGGGCGGAGCGTCAGCAACAGCGCGGATACCGCAAGATGGACGAGGCATCTTCGATGTCCTCGTCGTTGAATGCACAGCGCCGCCGCGATCGGGCAAGAGAGGCAGAGGAAGACCGCGAAATGATTCGCGAGGGAAAGGGCCGACAGCCTTGGTGGACAGAGTGGATCTGCGGGTGCGGCCGCGTAGTCGACGACGATAATGAGCAGACTGGCAAGACGGGACCAGAGTAGGCCAGCCAGTCGCCAAGTCCAGGAGGGCTGAGGTATATGGCTCATATGCTCCTCCTTCCCACCCCACGCCGCCACCTTTGGCTCACGTGCACCTCCCCGCTTCGTCTTGGTGCATTACCTACCAAGCTCAGCACGCATTTCAGCATGATTTCGGATACGTTGACCTACGAAGGTGTCACCTATTTGCGGACATTTCCTGCGCTCGTCTTTCGGCTAAGTCACAATCAACTCTCCTCGGCTCCAACATCCTCCTCGTTCCCCCACGCACGGCACAAATTTCTCTAGGCTACCTGCACTCGGGCATCCCAGCGCTCCTTCTTCGCTCTGCGCGGCTCTCTTTCTCGGATCGCGAATTATGGCCATCACTCGTTGAGACGGACCCGAAACACATGTTCTTGCAAGTCACGGTCACCATGCGTCTTCTGTATTCTCCTTTTCTCTTCCGTCCCTCCATGCTTCGACTCGTTCCATTCGTCTCATCCGGCCACTCGTCCCGCACTCTTGCGAAGGCTTCGCTTCACATCTCGCGCATCGCATTTCCTCGTCTCATTCTTCTCGGGACGGCATCGTAGGTAGCACGCAGGTCATGCTTGTGATTACATTGGCAATTGCAATTGCAGTGGCAGTGGCAGCGGCAGCGGCAGCGGCGGGCAGACAAGACTATGGACAGGTATAACGAGATTGTCGGTGCGCGCAAAGACAGGAGAGGAATGTGTGCAGAGGCGGGAAAATGGATGCTAACAATACAATGTGCTGTGTCCAACTTGCATGGACTTGAGTGCGAATGTGAAGGCGAAAGGGAGATGGGGCGTGCGGCGTGAGTCGTCGCGGTTGTAGGGAGGCCAGCCGGGCAGCTGTGGTCTGGTGGGCTCATGCCCTGTTAATACCCATGGGGAAGTCAAAGATGGTCTTTGGATCATTGGCCTTCTTGATCTTCTTGAGCTTGTCCACTGCGTTGCCATAGTAGAATGTCCCCCAGTCCTCATCGAGGAGCTGCGCGTCAATGTAGTTGACGTACCCGCCCCAGTTGGCTGAGGTGTCAACGGCCTTTGCGGCATTGACGAGGTCGTCGAACGCTGCATAGACTTTGTCCTGCGCGCCGCCCTTGTTGTTCTTGGGGAAGCTGTAAGCGTAGTACTGGGAGATCCAGAGTGCGTCACGGTGGACAAACGCCGAGGAATCGGCGGCTACCTTGTTACTGTAGGAGTTTGGACCGAGCAAGTCCAGGGAGATGGAGGGTGAATACTCCGAGGCGGCATTCAGCGCATCCATGATCTTGCCCGCCGAGGCGGCGTCGTACCGCACATTCGAGGGCGTCACGAGCGATTTGGCATAGTACGACTCGGGGGTGTACGTCGATGCGTCGAGGCTGCCCATGATACCCTGGAGGGCCTCTGCCCACGAAGTGAAATCCTTTGCTGAGACGGACGAGGCGGTCACCCCCGCAGCACTGACTTTATCGTTGAATTTCTTCATCGCGGCCTTGAATGCCTTTTTGTCGCCGAGGAACTGCCCCGTCAAGTCGCAGGCGTAGCCCTGGCCCGTCGCGTCCCCCGTGAGGAGGAGCTCCGCGCCAAACTCTGCGGGCCACCCGTCGGATCCACTCGTAGCGGTGATTTCCTGCGCGGCGAGAATCGCCTGCACGCAGTCTGCATTGGACGCAAACTTGTGCGAGAAGTTGACAATGTGCTTCGGTGCGGTCTCGAGCTTGTACGTAAAGGACGTGACGATACCAAAGTTATTGGAGCCGGCGCCGCGCAGCGCGTAGAACAAGTCTGGGTTCTCACTCGCCGAGACGGTGACGATGCTTCCATCGGCCTTGACGAGCTGCATCGAGACGATCCTATCCAGGAGGTAACCCCACCCGAAGCTCGCAAACCCAAAGCCGCCGCCGAGGCTGTGTCCGCCTACGCCTACGCTCGGGCAGGTCCCATGCGGCAGGGCGAAGCCCTGCTCCGCAAGCGTCTTGGCCATGGGCCCGAGCTTGCTCCCGCCGCCGACGGTCGCAGTCTTTGCGCCGGAATCGACCGACACGGAATTGAGATTCTTGAGGTCTACGACGACCCATCCGCCATTCCCGCCGCCGAGGTCGTACCCCGTGTAACTGTGTCCTCCACTGCGGGGGGAAATCTTCTGCGAGCCGCCCTCGGCAGCAACGCACTTGACGACTTTTGCTACGCCCTCGGGGTGCTTGGGGAGGGCAAAGACGCCCGGTGTGCGCGCGGGAAGAGCGGCGTTTTGCTGTACTTCAAGCGTCGAGAAGTCGTTGGAACCGGGGTAGGAGAGCTCCACAGAGGTGCGGGCGAGGCAGTCGGAGAGGGACGAGGAGAGACCACGGGTGGTGAGGTTCGAGTAGGCCAGGCCGCGGTCGAGGATGTCCAGAGGTGCTGCTTGGGCGGATGCAGCCAAGAGTGCGGCCGAAAGGACGGCAGCGCGTGCAAAGACCATTGCAGTTGCGCGGGGGGAGGTGAGGGGGTTGCGGGTGGTCAAGGAGGGTTGAGAGGGTGAAGAGGTAGGGTCAGTCGGCGCAGGACTGGCTTGGATGATGGAGGGGAGACAGACAGGCCATTCACTTCGCTACGCCAGACGGCAGGCTTCTTATATATACGAGACGGACGGATGGTAGCGCCCATGCCAGCGATGACGCCGGCAGCTGAGCATGGTGTCATGCGGCCTCGCCCGGATGTTCAAGTCTACCGGGAGCGGATGTTCGAGTCTACTGGTAGCTCAGCAAGAGCTTGGCCGGGATCAAGTGCCGCTCGCGGCAACTGGCGACTACGGATGTACCATTTACGCCCACTGCTCATCAGCAAGCAGAAGTCAGTGATTGCCTGGCCTCGCCTGCAGTCGTTGCGATTCCGACGGCGGACGTGCTTGGTATTGCGTCCATATGGTGTCTCATCTCGGTGGCGTCGTCGCCTTCTCCGTCACCGTCGCCGTCCCCGGCCTTTGCACCTCTTCGGGGTATTGAATCAATGCACAGTATGTAATGTTCCGCTTCTGCTGCATTTTTAAAAAAGGCGGTCCCAGAGCAACAGCGGCGGCGGCAATGAGAGTGAGTGGGTCGTCGGGAGGCAATTGGCCTCGTCCGTCGTCCGTCCGGTCTCGGAAGAAGTTCCGCGCGCCGGGTCTCGAATCGCGACAGAAACGAAAAACGACGGACTGAGCGCCGCGCGACGAGCGCAGACTCAGACTCCCAAGGTCTTGGCGCTGGCACGAACCGCTCAGGGTCAGGCGGCGCACGACGTCGGACTTGCGCGTCCACTTCCACCCCGCGCCCGTCACAAGTCAAGTCAGAGCAACTTCGTGCAACCTGTCAAACTCTGTCCAATAGCCGCCGAGTGCGCGACTGACTGACCGATCGACGGCGAGGTGAGGTGCGGTACAATACGTACAGTGTGTGCATACAATAGCAGGTACGCGGTGCTTGTCGCTTACTGGCTTGCTTCCGGCGCCCTTCATGCGCTTGGTGCGCCGTGACGGCAAGGAAATCGACGGGTGCGACATCAACGCGCTTCGAAGCTCGCTCGCCTTGCTCCCCTTGATTGGACTTCCGCAGGTCGACGTCATACGCGTTTCATCCGCTCCCGCACACGCACACGCACAGGCGCCACGGATCACCGAGGACGATTGACGGCGACGGTGACGCGGATGACTTGTCTTTTCGCGTAGGTCGCGTAGGTCGCTACTCGAATGTGGACCCTGCTGACCCTCTCAAGTGGAGTCGAGTCGACTCGATCAGAGGCAGAGCTCTGCGACGCGCAAAGCGGCTGGTACAATACGATACTGAAAGACGTAACGTCGCTTAAGTACGCTCGCAACCAAGCGAAGGGGCAGCACTCGGCGTTTCTACCGAAAGCGAGAAAGAAGTGGTTGTGAGTCAGACACGGGTCCGTGTGAGCGACGTCGGTACACGCCACGCCGGATCGAGGACAATTGCAAGCCGTTTCGGAAACGCTCCTCAAGATGTAGGACGCATGGGACAGTCATTTGACGACTGGAAACGAGGGTGAAGCATCCAATTGAAAAGTACAGAGGAGAGCATACACACCGCAGAGGCCAAGAAACATGACGCGTCGTGTAGGCACATTGCATGGCCGGCGGCACATCAGTCAAATCCACGTGTCCAGAGCAAAACAAAGAGAACATTCTGGCTCGAGCATCTCGAGGGTATCAGCTGCGGAAGCCTGTCCGGCCCTGCGCGGAGCAGCTTCCCCAGACAATCTTGTCGCGCCTGCTGCGCTCCCTATCTCCGCATCAGTATCAGCACCTGCACCGCACCGCTCACTTCGAGGGACTGCTGGTCAGCTTCTCCTTGATCTTCCCAAAGAAGCTCTTTTTCCTCGAGCGCTGTGTCAGGCCCTTGCCCTCGGCCTCCCCTCCGGCCGCCCCCGTCGTCGACTTGGCATCTGCGCTGTTTCCAAACTCGCTGCTGCCGTCGCCCTCTGATGCCAGACGGCTCAAGTCCTTTGACTTGCGTCGACTGCCAAACTTGGAACCAAACTTGGACCCAATCGTACCAGTCTCGGTGCCGGATGAGGGCGTGGCCTTGGCCGGCGTAGTGGGACCAGACGGAGCCGTCTCGTAGTCCGTCGGCGTAGTCCCGCCAGAGACGGGGAAGTTGGAAGCGGGTTGGGGCGTGACCGGAGTAGGGCCATCAGCAGCAGTCTTTGACCGCGGCGGTGTCGATGGCTGGGCACCCACGGGGATAGCAACGGGCTGTGACGAGGTCAAGCCATTGGTTTCGGACGCGCTCTTGTCGGCCACTGCGCCTGCTGGGACAGCAGCGGCAGGGGTCACTCCGGCCGTCGCTGTAGCTGCCTGCGGCGTATTCGTCGTCGCGGCGCTCTCATGACCAGCGGGAACCGTAGCTGCCTGGCTCAGAGCCGGCGCTACGCCTGCCAATTGCCCCTTTCCAGCTTCCGTGTCGGCACCCGCACCGACGGCAGTCGAGCGCGGACCAGACGAAAGGGCCTCTTGCTTGACTTCGGTCTCATTCAGAGGCTTCTTGTCGCCATTTACCTGGCTCACAGCAGCTGTACCACCGGCAGCCGCGGCGCCTGCGATGCCCGCAGCGAGGGCGGCCGTCTTGGGGTCCGCTCCGCCGACCGAATTGGACGGGGCCGCAGAAGGCGACGTCGTCGACGCTGCGACAGGGCCCGAAGACAGCGCTTCTTGCTTGGCTTGTGTTTCACTGACGGGCGCTTGACCGTTGGCACCAGCCGTGCCGGCGGCAGCGGCAGAGCCAGCAGCAGCATCCGAGCCGATTGCGGCATCCTTGGAATCGACGACCCCACGCTCAGGGCGGGAGGGCGCGGCTGAAGGAGAGTCCGTCGACGCGGCGACAGGGCCCGAGGACAGGCTCTCTTGCTTCAAAGCAGTCTCACTGAGAGGCTTGTCCTTGGTAGCACCGGCGGTACCGGCGGCAGCAGCGGAACCGGCGATACCCGAGGCAATCGCGGCCGTCTTTGGGTCAGCTCCACCTTCGTTGCTGGCAGGTGCTGCAGTGGGCGATGTCGTCGAAGCCGCAATGGGGCCCGAGGACAATTGCTCCTGCTTGAGGGCCGTCTCCGTAGTGGGCTGCTGGGCATTCTCAGCCTTTGCAGCCGTGCCAGAGCCTAGAGTTTCCGAAACCTCCTTGTCCACGGAGCCGTTTTGTCCGCCCATCGACGTCGATGCGTACTGTTCCTGAACGTTTGCTACTGCCTCCTTTGCCTTGTCCGAGACGGCAGCCGCAGCAACAGCGACAGCGCCAATGGCCGCAGCCCCTGCCGCAGCAGCGCCCGTCGCAATCTCGCTGGCCTTGCCAGAGGTAGCAGAAGCAGTATTGTCGCTCTGCAAGGGAGCGCCGACGGTCACACCGGAGCTCGCGGCGCCTTGGCCGAGGCCGAGAGAGGCTTCGTTTTGGTCGAGTGTCCCCTGGTTCGGAGCAGTGGATTTGGGCGCCGTCTGCACAGTTTCGAGGCTGTGAGGCTTGATGCCCGCACCATGCGTGGTCTGCCCAGCGGCCACGGCGCCAGTAGAGGCTGCGGCAGCTGCAGCCACGGCGGCAGCGCCGGCATCGGCAGGGCTCTTGTCGTCTGCAAGGCCGAGGTTCTGCAATTGCTGGGTGGGGACAGTGCCATTGGCGGCTGCGACGGCGGCTCCTCCGGGCGCACCTTGACCAGAGGCAAGGACGGCAGATTCCTGCTCGGCGGCATTGAGCTGCTTGTCGGAGGAAGCGGTGAGACCGGGAGTAGCGGGGAGCACTTGCTTGTCGCCCTCTAGTGGGTTGGTCCCGACAACGCTGGCAATGGCTGCACCTACTGATTCGGTGAGGGTCGCTCCCACCAATTCGGCTGCAGAGGAGGGGGCGGAAAGAGGGAGTGGTGAGCTGATGTCCTACGCCGCGACGCGCCGCGATGGGCCTGCTGCGGCTTTTGCTACTCACCCGTCGTCTTTTCCTTTTGCTCATCGTCGGCTGCTGCGTGGTTCTTCTCTGGGCTGTGAAGGACATTGTTGGTGTTTCCATGGCCGTCTGCCTCTACGGGGAGGTCTTGGCGCACATGCCAGTCATTACCATTGACGATGTACTTGTACACAAACTTGGTGGAAGGTTGAAGCTGCTTGGTGACCTGCCAAAGATCTCCCTCTACGGATTCGGGCACCTTTACGAGGTGTGTGCGCTGCGACCAAGAGTCCCAGTCACCCGACACCTCGACCGTCTGTGCGGTGGAGGATCGATAGCTGAACGTGACGGGTACAGTCGTCATCGTGGGGATGTGAATGTCGCGTGTGCGTCGATGGCGATGAGAAGGTGGGGTCTACAAGTTGTAATCACTATCTGTATGTTGACAGAATAGGTACAATAGCAAGTGATGGGGATGAATGGAAACGCGTTTGCATTCGACTTGTGCCCTCGCTACCTGCGTTCTGCGATTTGCGTCCGCGGATGGAAGGACCGCAGGCACGGCACGGATGAAGTGGCCGAGCGGCGGGAGCGGGGATCCTGGGAATCGGCGGCGGGTAATGGCTGGTAAAGTGCCCGTGTGTCCTTGCAGCTAAACTGCGAGATGATTCGTGACCGACGCAAAAGCCACCTTTGCGGGTCGGGCTGGCCCAGGCACGAGAGCGGGCGCGGGTGGGACCAAAGGCGCGCTCTGTCTCTGCCTCTGCGAGGTGGATGACTGACTGACTGACTGGGAGACGATCAGGCAACGCAATGGTGCCGGTGACTCGTCTGCCGCCTGGACGCGATTGCAGCATCGAAGGGTGCGACTCGACGCACCACGCGCTGTGGAGCTCGAATCTGGCGGAGCACGCGGCGGCGGCAGAAGCGCCAACCCCAAAACAGACGAAACACGCCGCACAGGCATTGCAAAGGCCAGAGAGAAGAGCGGTCGTTGAAACGAAAGCGATGGAACCAAATCTCCCCACACGATACTGTTTGGACAAGGATCATATCACTGCTGGTACACGACGGTGACAGCAACGGTCGTCGAGTCGGAGAGCTGGTCGTCCGGTCCTGGCGCGTGCTCTCCGCACCGCGAAGCGCAGCGCGCCCTACTCCACTCGCACGCAAGCACAAGCGCACCAACCCGCCAATGAGTGCGACTCGACCTTGTCAATAGCAGCCTCATTTTGCACTTCAGTGCTCGTCGTGGCCATTGCCCAACTAGCAGCCGGAGTGACCCACTCCCGCTCTGGTAGAGTGGAATGGAATGGACTAAAGACCCGAGCGCGTCAGGCCGCGGCACGCTGCCCTGCGCGATGATGCCATCATGGCTCGGCGTTGGTTACTTGGCCTCGCATAGACTGCTCTCGTGCCCCCGCGCCACGTCTTGCTCCTCCGGCCAGCCTCCCCACTTGCGCACAGACGTCCGGATAATTCAACAGACACAGGCACACCATAGCCAACGGATACCAACAGACTTCTGACACCTGACATTTGCACACATTTGTGACGAAGGAGGATGCGGACCAGTGCTCATGTTCCGTTCAGTGAGGAGTGTGTCCTGAAGTCTTCACAAATGAGACGAAAACGATGGTACCAAACGTTACAGGAAGCGAAGACACGTGATGTATTCAGACGCATAATTGCGTGGGCATGGACAGACATGAAACAGGCGCTCCACACATGCGCCTAGTACACCTCGAGAATCCACCTCTCGTCGTCCTTGAGCCTCTCGATGACGTCCTCGCCCTCTGCGTGGGTCAGTCCCTTGCTCATAAACGACTCGATGACGGCCTCGGTAATGTCTGGCACGGGCCAAACGGGACCACAAAGCGCAAAGTAGCCCTTCTTCTTTTCGTCCTTCTCGTCTGGGTCGAGGGACGCAAGAATCTTCTCCGCATCGGCATTGGCGCCCGCCACGCCACCGGCGGCTTGCAGGGCACGCAGGTCAGGCGTGAGATACTTGACCATGAGCTCTGCGTCGTCCTTGATCTTGTGCTGGATGTACACCTTTTGCTTCTGGTCGCGCGAGAAGGCGAGGCCCATCTTCGTCATGAGGCCGTCGCGGGCCCACGCCTCAAACTCCTCTCCGTAGAGCCACTCGGCGGTGCGCGTGCGCGAACCAAAGTACAGCATGAGCGGACCGACTTCCTCGCCGTTGCGCTTCTGCACCTCGCGGGCCTGGACGTACGCCCTAAAGGGCGCCATGCCCGTACCGAGACCGGCCATGATAATCGGCTGGGTAGTGTACGGCGGCAGCTTCATGATGGAGGGCTTGAGCGACACGGTGACCTTGGCGCCGGGGCGCAGGTTGGCGAGGTACCTCGTGCACTGACCGTAACGGGGGGAGCCAGACGGCGTCTTCCAGTCGACGGTGACAATCAAGAGGTGGACAGAGTCTCCGACGGCGGCTTGCGCCGAGGAGATGGAGTAGTGGCGCGGCTTGATCATCTCCACTTCGCGCAGGAGCATGTCCAAGGGCAGGCGAGCAGAGGGGAACATCTGCAGGACTTCAGCGTACGTCACCGTCTCGACCTCGGCAAGCTTCTTGAACGTCGAGTTGCCCTCGGCAGATGAGATGAAGCGCAGCCAGCGAGCCTCGTCCTTGTTGGTGGCGAGCTTCGACAGGGCCTCGTAGAAGCCCTTGCCAGGACGGCCAAAGATGTCCAGACGCTGCTGCAAGACGTGGAACACCGTGCGCGTCTCGTACCGGCTTGGGTCCGACAGCGAGGGGACGGCAATGAGCTCGTCGGCGTCGTAGCCGCTCCACTCGATGAACTCGCGCACTTCCTGCTCGTCGTTCCAGCCGTGGACACCGAGGGCCTCTCCGACTTCGTACTTGAGTCCGGTTCCGGCAGTGGACAGCTCCATGTGGAAAATGTTTCGGTCGTAGTCGACGGGGGTGAGACGACGGTTCTCGGTGACAGTGACGACGTAGTTGTCCTCGGGCAGGTCTGGTCGAAGAGAGCTTTGGTCGAGGTGGTAGGCTTCTTTGAACATGAGCTGCCATGCGGACAGGGCCCACGTGTTTCGGATGGGCACAGCTTCTTGACCGACCGTAGCAGCCTCGGCAGAGGGAGCGAATCCATTGTATCGGATCCCGACGGGTCGTGGGGCGGCATTGGCCTCTGCTTCGACGGGCTCAGAAGCAGCGTACTCGTCGTTGCTGAACGCGGCGAGGACAATCGTCTTTTCGACGGCCGCCACGAGCGAGGTCACGCCTCCGACGCCCAGGGGAGCGGTGCCGAGGAAGCGGTTAAGAAGGTTGGCCAGACCTGCACCGCCAGCGCCAAACTGAATGCGGTAAAAGGCAACTGCCAGGGCAGCGGTGGCGACTTCGCTGGGAACGGTGCTCTCGGACACTTTGGACTTGCCGCCCTTTTGAGCTGCAGTCTCGTCGAGCAAGCTCTGCACCACGGCCGATGCATCGAGGAGGTAGACGCGGGCCTTCTTGGCAGCGAGCGTCTTCTTGTCTTCGGCGCGCAGCTTGGCGGATAGCTCCGCAGAGTCCCATCCGGGGGCATTGATGAGGACCGTGCCGCCGACTCGGAGCGAGTCAAAGACATTGTAGCTCTTGAGAACCTTGACGGGGTCTGCAATTACCAGCGTCGAGGTGGCGCCTTGCTGGGCGGCAAGCTGGACCGGAATCTGAGCTGCTGGGTGGGACCCGACGAGGACATCGGACCTGAACAGACCGCCTGCCTCGAAGTTGTCGAAGCGGCTGAGCAAGCTGGCCGAGATGGGGTCTTGAGTCCTGTCGCGAAGGGTGCGTGCGACAAAGGCGGGCAAGTTGGCGGTGCTGCTCGAGTCGCTGTCGTAGAAGGTCACGACGCGACTGTCAGCTCCTCCAAGGAGAGAGACGTCCTTGGCGACAGAGGCCGAGGCCTTGGCGATGATCTCGCTGGCATCGATGCCAGTCTTGGCCGAGACGAGAGACTCGAGGAGTGCAGCCCAGTGACCGGCCTCGAGCTTCTCACCCTGACGGAGATGCACGGGAAGGACCTTGGGCAGAGCGCCTCCGACCGGCGCGGAGAAGACGGCGGCCTGGACATCCTCGAAGAGGGGGCCCGTGACACCAGAGATGCGAGACTCCTCGGCGACAAAGATGTTTCGGACCGTAGAGGGGAGAGCTCGGACAAACTCCTCGTCAGACCAGGGTCGGACAATACGCACGGCAACGACGCCGACGGAGGATCGGACGGCGTCGGGCAAGGCGGCGAGGAGCAGGCGAGCGCTCGTTGCGTGGCATCCATTTGGGATCACAAGGACGGTAGAGGGGGCTCGGGGTCCGCAGTAAGCAAAGTGGCCGAGGTTCTTGGCCTTGAGGGCGGCGACGATGTCGGTAGAGGCAGTGGTGGCAATGTCGCTCTGCGAAGGAACCTTGAGGGCAGCGACTTCTCGGCCAGCAAAGGATCCGTCAAAGACGTGAACGACGTGGCCCTCGTTGGTAGCGTAGGTGGCAGCAGCAACATCGACGGCCTCCTGGCGAGAGCCAGAGAGAACGACGGCAATGTCCTCATTGACGGACAGAGTCGAAGTGGCGGAGATGACGGAAGCATAGTCGTTGGTCACAGCGAGGCTCTCTGTGTCGACATCTTGGCTAGCACTGGAGACCTGCACGACGAGGCGGCCCTGAGAAGAGGGAGGCAGCGTGGCAATGGCGGGTGCCATGGCAAGGAGACCTGGAGCATTGGTCAGGGCAGAGACGGTCTTTGGGCCGTCGGACGAAGCGGCGGCACTGCCGGTACCCTTGGATGCGAGGTAGCCCGCGATGGCGGTGCCAGCACCGGTACGAGTCTGCATGCTGATGACCTTGGGCCTGCCTTCCACCCAGCCCTTGCTGGCAGCCTGAGCGGCCTCCTTCTCGGCCCATGCGCCAAACTGGCCGTTGCTCTGGCTCTCGTAGACGAAGAGGGCCTTGGAAGAAGAGTATGCGAGACCTTCGATGGCTCCGGCCGCAGTGGTGTCGCGCGCGGCAGGCGAGTCGACGATGCCCGTCAACCAAACGGGAGCCGAAGCACGCTCCGAGTTGAGCAAGCCATCGCCATGGGCGGGTGCTGGAGCAGAAAGGTCCGCCTTGAGATCAAGGGCACGAGCGCGGTTCTGAGCGTGGGGCTCGGGGAAGTCACCACCGGCGACGGCGCGGAAGTGTCGAGCCGGGATGGGCTTCTGTTGGAGGACGGCGCCGCTGCCCTTTTCGGGCTTCGGTGCAGCATGGCCATTGCCCTTGGCATCGACGGCGTCGAGCTGCTCAGAGGCAGGGATGTCGCGAGGGGGCTCTGCAGCAGCGGGAGCAGCCACCGGTGCGGGAGCCGGAGCCGGCGCAGGTGCTGGTGCAGGTGCGGGTGCGGCAGCCTCCTTTTTGTCTTCGATGGCTGCCTTGGGCTTTTCGGCCTCGGCAGGGGGCAAAGAAGCCTTTGATGCCAGCTTGGGAGATCCGAGTGCCTTTTCAGCCTTGGCTCGGGTAGACTTGGTCGGGGCGGTGGCGGGCTTGAAGGAGGCCCGGGAGAGGGCGTAGGCTCCACCAAAGCCGAAAGCGAGTCCACCGGCAAAGGTGATTGCGGTGGACAGGATGTCACGCTGGTTCGACGTCGCCATCATGGTGGCGGTGACGTGAGCGGTGAGCGAGAGGAAGGAGGGGGAGCGGGAGCGGGAACGGCTGAAGAGGGTAAAGGGAGAGGAAAGCAAGAAGTTCCTGACTCGAGAGTCTTGAAAGATTTCTCAGCGGGTGGCCAATGGGCGTGCCTGGCAGCGGCGGCGTCTGAGCGTTCGAGCCACTGAGCGTCTGAGTCCGTCCAGTCCGTCCTGCAATGCCGCTCTGCCCCGCTGCCCCGCTGCCCCGCGCCGCGCCTGGGCTTCAGCTTCTTCGCGATTGGCAAATCCCCTCGGCGATATGGCGTGATAACACGTGATGCCGCGTCTCGCGTTTGTCGCGGCTCCGACTGTCCCACAGGCCGAGCATGGACAAAGTGTTGCAGACCCTGAATGGCACAAATGGACCCTCGAGCTTGCCCTTGAGCGGATATTGGATCCAAACGCTCAAGCGCTTAGGAGTTACCCTCGGGGACAGGCGTCTAAGACGAACATGCCAATCTCTCCGTACGGATGTACAGTCGGCCAAATCATGGATGGAAAAGAGTCGCACCATTGCCCTCACGTACCCAACGACTCATTTCCCCAGTGCAACTTCGTGCCAAGTCAGGATAGACGTCCGCGCTGGACTATGGAAGGCTAGAATTGGCCTTGCTTCCTTGCAACGAGCGCAGTCGAGCAGCCTTTGCGAAGAAGTGCTTCTGGCGTCCGCGTCCAGCAAAAGCCTTGGTAGTCGTGGCAAGCGTGGAGCATGTATGCGCGGGACAGCGAGTGGCAGTTGTAGTGAATCATCATGCTAGCGGCGACACTAAGATATGAGCGTTCCCCATTGGTCGAGGTAGCAGGTCAGGCTTCAGCGATGGGCATACTGTGCAATACACGCCAAAAAGTAGCCCAATCTATCAATGTGAGAACAAGAACCCCTCCCATCCCTCGTCTTCGCGAACGCGTCCCGTTCTCGCGACCTGCTTTAGCGACAGTCGTGCCCGGCCGAGTGGTTGGGCGGGGCAGAGGAGGAGGAGCAGCACCAGCACCAGCACCAGCACCAGCAGCCCGTGGACGGCACCCACCCAACCCGCCAGCCAAAGCGCGCCTCGCCTCCGCATTGAGAGGCGCATTAGAGTGGGCTGGTGCGCCAGGGCCAGGCAACGGCGAGAGAGCGCGCGCGCGCGGTTGGGACGCAACACGAGCCACCTCTCCGCCGACGTGCGAGGTGGTGCTCCTCAAAGGGCTTCACGGACTTGGACGAGACGACGTCCACCAAAGGGGAGGGCGACGCGCGAATCATTGGGCGACTATTGCATAGTAACCACTCGTCACCACCACCACCAACACCACCGAGCCACAACAATCATCACTACTTACCGCCCCCGTTACACCCACATCGACGCTGGCACACGCCGTGGACTTTGCCCGGCTACCTACCTGCACGACCTTCCAGCCCACATCAAAGGGCTACACGAAACAGACACACATAGCGCGTACCTACTACCTCATCACACGTCGCCACACCGGTATACTTCGTCACCATGGCAGCGCGCAAGTTGGCCGGTGAGTGCCATTCCAGTACTGTGTGATTGGCGTCGTCGTCAGAGAGGAATTGGCAGGCACACCATTTCAAGTGGCTGAGCCGCCCCCAAGGCAACGCCAAGAGGTCTGGCCACGAGGGCTTGGAGAATCAGGAGGACATCCGCCCCAGCCACAGTAAAGTTGACCTCTGCTGCCATCATTGCGCCCCCCATTCACTCCAGCCGAAATCGATCGGACGCTAAAGAAGGTGGCGGAAGGAGTAGAGCAATTCGAGCAGCTGTATGAGAAGATGCAGGCTTCTCAAAATCAGACGCAAAAGGAGAAGATGGAGAGCGATCTCAAGACCCAGATCAAGAAACTCCAAAGGCTACGAGATCAGATCAAGACGTGGCAACAGAGCAATGACATCAAGGACAAGAAGGCTCTGCTGGATAATCGTCGGTTGATCGAGACGGTGCGTGACAACTTTTGGCAATGGTGGCGGCTAGAGACGTATCCCAGAGCCTCAATGAGCGCAAAGCCGACAAGAGTGTGACCCGCTCACACTCCATCCGCCCCCGCCTCGCCCCTCGCCCCTTTGCCCCGCCCCGCAGCAAATGGAAAAGTTCAAGGCATGCGAAAAGGAAATGAAGACCAAGGCCTTTTCGAAAGAGGGCCTGATAGCCGCAGCACGTCTTGACCCAGCAGAAAAGGCCAAGGTGGAGATGGCCGGCTGGATTTCTACCCAAGTCGACGAACTTGGCCGGCAAATAGAGATGAGCGAGGCCGAGATTGAGCAGATGCAAGCGGGGGGCGGCAAGAAGAAAAAGTCGGCAAGCGGGGCCACTGCAGAAAGGACGGCAGAGCTCGAGCATCTCAACGAGAGGAGAGCATGGCATGTCAGCAGGCTAGAGATCCTCCATCGGATGATCGAAAATGGCTCGCTAGAACCAGACCGGGTAGGAGACATCAAGGAAGACGTCTCCTACTTTGTCGAGTCGAATGCCGAGGAGGAGTTTGAGGAAGATGAGGGCATCTACGACGAGTTCGACCTCGACGAGCAGGAGGAGGCATTCGGTCTCAAGGCCGACGACGAGGCACAGAGCAGTCATGATGGAGCATCCGTCGCCGAAGGTGAGTCGATGCGCTCCAATCTGCTGGTCCCTGGTGCTCCTTGGTCAATGCTGACAGTCCCCCACTTCGTCCCTGGCTATTCACAAGACACGTCGCCGCCTAAAGCGCCACCAAAGGAGGCGACTGCCAAGCGCAGAGAAAGCGAAAACGATACGACCAAGAAGGATGACAAGAAGGCCGCGCCGGCAGTCTCTGGCAGGAAGGGGTCCGATGCAAATGCACGCCCACCGACAGACGTCAAGGCGGCCCCGCCGGTACCTCCTGCAAATTTCGCTGCTGCAAAGCAAGCAGTGTCTTCGCCGTCGCAGGTGACTTCGCCGCCAAAGGCGCCGAGTTCAGCGACGCTGCCACCGATTCGTTACGCTGCCGCCGCTGCTGCTGCCGTTGGCTCGAATGCAGCCACGTCCCCGGCAGGTCCTGCGGCAGGCTCGGCTGCCGGCCCACCTGCACCATCGCCAGTGACAACATCGGCCCAGCTGAACGAGGCGAGTCCGTCAGAGCCAGCGCCATCAGAAGCCGCCGTCTCTGCCTCGCCGGCACCGAGTCATGCTCACAGCCAGCAGACGAGTCAATCTGGGGAGGAGGCTGCTTCTGCTGGTCCTGCTGCACCCCCGGGCCTCGCACGGACGCAGAGTCCAGCAGTCAATGGCAGCTCGAAGCCGAGTCCCAGCCTCACGCATTCCAGCATGCGTCAAGGAAGCACGACGCAAGACAGCCCCCTGGTGGATCATGCTGGGGCTCCAGGCTCGCGTGCAGATGGGTCATCGTCTGGTCCGGGTCAGTCGCCAAGCTTGTCGTCTTCGGCAGCACCTCAGGCACCCTTCCAAGCAGCTTCTTTGGCTGGCAACTCGGGCGCGGCAGCTGCAGTGCAACCCAGCGGTGGCGGCGCAGCCACTTCACAGGCACGACTGCCCTCGAGCCTCGCCGATCTAGTCACGAGTTTCGAGAGTGCCAAGATGAAGTCGCTGAACCGCGAGGAGAACATCAACGTCGTGCACAAATCGCTCGAGTCATCCTTTATGAATGTTCCGGAACCGCTGGACTCTGAGAAGCCCAAGTATTACGTGCCGAAGAACCCATACCCGACACCAGGATACTACCCGCAAGCTCCGGCAGCCATCTTCGACAACCCTTCGATATACTCAAAGTTCGACGAGGACACGCTCTTCTACATCTTCTACTACCAGCAGGGCACCTACCACCAGTATCTGGCTGCAAAGGAGCTCAAGAAGCAAAGCTGGAGGTTCCACAAGCAGTTCCTCACGTGGTTCAGGAGACACAGCGAACCTCAGGCAATCACAGACGAGTACGAGCAGGGCGTATACGTCTACTTTGACTGGGAAGGATCCTGGGCTCAGCGCAAAAAGTCCGACTTTCGCTTCGAGTACCGCTGGCTGGAGGACTGAAGAGCTGCTGATCTCCGCATGTCCGTCCGTGAGGGCACCTTGGGCGCATGCCAGGACAAGGAAAATCCGAGACGCGGAGAGCAGTAGCAGGATGGTGGGGGGTGTCTCGTTTGTGCGATGCCGTCGATCCGATGCGGTTTAGATCGACGGTCGCCTCTCTCTCTCTCTCTTCCCTGTTTCGGCTAGCCTCCCCTCCCGTTTCTTTGGCATATAGCCTCTGTTCTGCCCCGACGTGTCATTGTACTGGTACCGTCAAATACACCACCTGTATCGCGCTGATTCGATCGCATGGCTTCGAGTGATTTCGTCCGTCTTAGGAACATGGGGTTCAGTCGAGGTGGATATGTATAAAGTAGGACAAGTCGGATCAAGGAGTCTGCGCGGGACGATCGCCGCCTGGCAGGTGACTCCCAAAAGCCCCGCTTCCACTCAAAAAGATTTCCGCACCCAGGTTCGAACTGGGATCTTGTGCTCTGGTAACGCATCAGTCGCAGGACAGGCAGCGTCGGCTCGAGATCCCGGGGCGGGGCCTGTCCCGCGCCGGCGAGCCGACGGCCGTTCAGCTAGAGACCCGGTCTCCCTGCCAGTCTGGAAAACGACGCGGACATCAAGTAGCACATGTCCTACCGTTAGACGATGCGGAACGAGTTGTGGAGCGTGGCTTGTCGCTGAGCCTGAGCATCAGGATCGAGCAGGGTGACGCGATGGTGGTACCGTGTATGCTGCTATGCGCACCAGACGGCAGGCGCTCGCGCACATCAATGACTTGCGAGAAGTACTTTGCCTTGTTCACCATGATTTCGATAGTGGCCAAATAAGACTCGGTAAGAAGCTCGTATTGATTGAGAGTCTCAGTCATGCCTTCTGAGGTCTCGCTAGGTGGCAGTCAAATCGGAACGGATGTGCTGCTCCACTTGGCCATACGGGCGGGCGTCTTACGCGAAGGTCTGGTGTTGATTGGGGCGGAAGTAACATGACGGGGAGCCGCGCAAAGCAACTGCTTTCACCCACTCACTCTCACTCAGCAAATACAGTACCTTACGTCCCGGCATACCGTCTCGGCCTCGTCTGATCAAGGTGAGATGCTCACCGCGTTCGTCCGTGCAGCCTGTATTGTAGTCCTTGCGTTCATGACTGACAAGCATGCAATGATCGCTCCAGCCTCCCCCCCCATTCGCGCTAGAGATGGTCGTCGCGGAGAATGACGGCGTTCTCGATTCGGGATATGCCATGGTCGTGGATGTAATAGGCCCTCCAAGAAGCACGACGAACCCATTCACAGAGGCGGAGATCAAGGCCAGGCTCGTCGATGCGGACCTTGATGCTGAAGCCGCCATTGATGGCCTCATGAGAGAAGTTGAAGAGCGGGGACAAGGAGAGCTTGATGGTGAGTCGTCGAGGCCTTGGGCTGTACCCCTGCGACGACAGCATACAGCCTCGCTGCGAAGAGATGCGCCGTCGTACTGACTAGCGCGACATGATGCCTCTACCATGCTCAGCAGGTACAGACGACGGCGGCCAGGTAGAGAGCGCCGTCTCCCGCCTGTCCCTGAATGGAGCTGGTAGCCACGCTCAAGGCATTTCGGGCCTGCTTTCCCGCGGAAAAGAAGGCGGAGGAGGTGGAAGAGCTGGCCTCGCAAAGAGGAATCTGGCGTCGCTCGCTCCTGGAGGCTTACCTGGTGTTGCCGATGGTCGTTCCTTTGGACCCAAGCCCGGGGCAGTCGGGAACCGCTCTGCCGCTGCTCAACCATCGCCCCCCAAGCCCACAGGTATGAGCAAGTTGGCGCTCTTGGCTGAGCAGAGGAGAGCCGCGAATGCTTCTTCTCCCGTAGGAGCGGCATCTGCGCCCCTGAGCCCTAGCAAGAGGCCATCGGAATCATCGAGCGTACCAAGCTCTCAAGACGCCATCTCGCCAACTCAGCCTCAGAGTGGGCATACAACCCGGCCAAGCAAGCTCATGGCGCTTGCCCAGCGTCGAAAGGCAAACGCTAGTCCGAGCCCAGCAGACACTGCGTCTGCGGTAGCTGGCCCGAGTTCCAACCAACCGTCAGCTGCCATCGAACCTGGAGCCAAGCCTTTGTCGAAGCTTCAGCAGCGCGCCTTGGCAGCCAAATTGGAGCGGGAAGCCAAAGAGAAGCAGGCCAGAGAGCAGGTTGCTGCGCGCAAGGGTCCACAAGCCTCGACTGATCAGCCACACACAATGGACATCGACGATACCGAAGCCAGTGTCAGGATTCTCCCAGGTGGCCTACCCGAGACTGTGCTTTTCCCCTCGGCTTATGGCCATGGCCATGGCCCGACCAGGACGAACCAACCGTCAGAAGTGGGACGGATCCTTTCAGCATCGCACATGGCGGTACCTCCCTCGTCGCTGAGGATGAGCCTAGGTGGGGTCCCAAGCGACGCATTCAACGAGCCGAGTCCGGATGACAAGGTCTTGAAAGCAAGAGAAGGATCGCGGCTCAGGTAGCGCGGAGGTGATCACTCGGACATGCCACCCAAGATAGCTCTTGGCCCCTCAATAACGCCTTCTTTCTGCCGGAGACCGTGCTTCGAGCTCGATGAAGCGGTGCGAGGCGCGAAAAGTCTAGATCATCGCGGAAGTCTTCGCCCCATCATACGACCATGTCGCAAGCGGTTGGCACCTCTATTTCGCTCCTGAGAGGGTCCGCAGGGAGCAACGTCTTTGAACGTGCCGCTTCCGTCCTTGCACATATGTCGCTGTGTGACAGAGACTTTGTCGGCCCGCTCGCGGGGATTCAGGTCGCCGTCTCATCATCACTCTATGAAGAATGGGCTGCGAAAGCGTCGGCACCCTGCCTTATACGCAATTGCGGCCAGGCGCCGCGGCCTGGCACAAGACAAAATTTCGCTCTACGCTCGTCGTTGAGCGCATGGCGGAGCATGTATGCTTGCCTTCTGTGACGCTATAGACCGCGACTGTCTTCAGACCAGCAACGTCGTAGACCGCAAAAATCCAGGCTTCAGAGGCACTCTGCTCGGCGGGACACGGATGCCTCGGGAGAAGGGATATGAGTCCTTGGGCGGGGCCGCGCGGGTTGCGGCTCCACCCGCACCCGCACCTACTGAACAAGCTCAACCAATTGTGGGCACTCACTCAATTGAACTCGCGTCACGGCTGTACAGTGGGCTGCATCCAGCTGCCTTTGTGTGGTGTTGATTGGAGTGTGATGTTTGCTCTGTGATACTGTGCGGGTTGGGTGCGGGGACTGAGACAGAGGCAATATAATGACGCACGTACAACCCACACGTGCGAGCACCACCCTTCTTTCTTCTCACCTTATGCTACATCACCCTCGTCGCCACTTCCCAGTTGACCTCCCCGCCCACTCTCACTCTTCATATCACTCACATCGAATCCTCACACCACCAGAGCGAATGCGAATGGTACGTACCCACCCGCTCGGCTGTATGCGGTCCCCCCCTCCCCCGCTCAGCGAGAGCAGCAGCTCACTCCTAAGAGCAAGAGCGCCAAAGATGACTCACAGAACCGCTGGCGAGTGGGCCTAGCACGTCCACGGAGAGCCTCCCCAATTCTCTTCAATTGACCTGTTATTGTCTGAGCAGCCCTCGAGAGGCTCTCGAGCGGGGAGGGGGAGAGGTCCGGACATGTCGTTGCGCTGCGGCGCTGCGCTGCGTCGCTTTGTGCGAAGCGGGCGTGCTGTACTGACACTCGCCCAGACCTGACCTACCTTTGTTTGATATTGGCTGCCCTCGGAGAGCGAAGAGGCAGAGTGGATCTCCCCGTAGATGCCTTCCGGACGTCGATAGATGGCTCACGGGCGCGTCAAACCTGTTGTGGTGCGTGTCTCATGAACGACGAATACTTGGCTTGGAGTCGGAGTCGGCCAAGAAGTGAGTCAAGTGCGCGATCGCAAAACTTCGATGATATTCACATACGGAAGCTTCCGAGTAAGCGACCACGCATGGTCGTTCATGACAAAACTCCAACTGCTGTCTGAGAACTGCCGCCGCGCAGCAGAGAAGCTGCGACCCAGGGCATGATTCTGTTTAATGCATCAATTCTGGTGTGGTGGAAGGCTGACAATCTCACTGTCACGACTCTTTCCTAGGCACTACATCCTGAGATGCGTCGTCCAGAAGCATTAGGTAGTGAGTGTCTATCAAGATTGTACACGCTCGATGATGACCTTTATCCTTTCTCTTCTCGAAGAAACGACCTCGCACGGTCCTTGGTGACAATAAACTTCAACCAGACTCTGAGACAATCCTGGGAGACCAGCTGCACACTAGAGGCGCAGCGACATAACCTCTGCGCGACAATTGACAGCACTGCGAGCGAACTGACACTCACTCCTCTCCCGGCTCGTTCCCCTGCACCGCCCTCACGGCAAGGCTTACTTACAGCAGAGGCAGTGAGTGAGTGCCTGCCTCAAGTCTACAAAGACTCAATGATCTTCACATCCTTTGGCCCGAGTAGACGGCCTCGCACAGTCGTCTGTGACTACAGAAATACAGATTTCATTCTGAGACTGGCCGTACGGCCCTCTGCGTTGCGCCGCCCGTTGCCTTTGTTAGATGGACGGCTGACACTGCTCGCTCTCACCCTTCCGAATCCTGCCTTCCCCTTGAGCACCCTTCGTCATCAGAGGACAGCGCGTGCGGGCTCATTTGTCGAGACACGATGAAGCATGTCAAAGGGACTGACTGGGCGGCGAGCGGCGGGCTGGGGAGAAAGCAGACGTACGTTGAGTGCACTGGATTGACATTGCCGGTAAGCAATCTCGACAGCATACAGGCTAGCAATGCATCTCCATCACGCTTTTTACACCTGAGAGAAACCCCCCCCCCCCCCCCCCCCCCCCCCCCCCCCCCCCCCCCCCCACCCCCCCCCCCCCCACCACACCCCCCCCCCCCCCCCCCCCCCCCCCCCCCACCCCCCCCCCCCCCCCCCCCCTCCCCCCCCCCCACCCGCCCCCCCCCACCCCCGCCCCCCCCCCCCCCCCCCCGCCCCCCCCCCCCCCCCCCCACCCCTTCTACCCCTTCCCCCC
>RRYC01000552.1:0-23877 GCA_004016185.1 Quambalaria eucalypti | reverse complement strand
CCACCCTCCACAGCCCCCACTCCAATAACATGCTCCCCATCATACCTCAACTCCTCATCCCCAATCTTCCCCGCCTGTAAAGCAAGGAGAAGTCTTCCCACACTAGAAGCCGAATCGAGCTGGACGATTGCAGAGGTTGTGCCTGAAGCGGGGGTCCAGTCTACGCGGTGGACTTTAGGCGTACCAGCGCTGTTGCCGTTGCCGTTGCCGCCGCCGCCGCCGGAGTCGCCGTCGCCGAGGGAGCGCAGAGCCCGCTCAAGGACTTGCTGGATGAGGGGTTCTTGTGCTGAGGGAGGGAGGTTCCTTACTTGGAGGGAGCGTGCGCGGGAGTCTGCGTCTGTGTCGGCCTCTGCATGTGTAAGCGCACTGGGTGTCGTACCTCTCGTGCTGCGCGAGGCGGACGATGCCGCAGTGTTCTGCCCGCTGTGCGCAGCGGCAAGCTGCACGCGTAACCGCTTGCCCTGGAAGAGATATCCATCTAAGACCCCTACGGCCTTTTGCGCTTCGAGCGGCGTCCGATAATCGACGAATGCCAGTCCTTTGGGTTTCCCATCCGGAAGCGTGGGCATCCTGAACCCCACGACGGAACCGTGTTCCTCGAAGAGGGCGCGGACTTCCTCGGCTGTGGCACTCCGCGGTAGACCTGTAATGTAGAGTTCGCGCTCATTGGCATTTGCATCGGTGCGTTGTTTCCTTTTGCTTGGGTCGGAGAGGAAGACTTGTAGGGGAAGAAGTGGTTGGCCGTGGCCGTGGCCGTGGCCGTGCGCACTGGCGGCGGCGGGAAAGGCGCCCGTGTGCGCATGGAGGGCCAGGGCCGCGCGTGCAGCCCCGGGCACAGTAAACTGCACGTAGCAGAACCGCCTCGCTGCGTCGTATTTCTTGCTCGGCCAACGCACATCGTAGATTGTGCCGTATTCCCCAAAGGTGGTGCGAATCGCCGCGTCATCGGCCGACTCGGGGAAGTTTGTGACATAGAGGGTGCATTCCCAGCCTAGTGCAACGCTCACTTCGTGCGAGCGCACGCGCTTCTTGTCCTTTGTACGTGCAGCAGGGATGGACGAGCGGTCCATGAATTCCACGACGCCCGCGCTGGACGAGGCGTCGACGGGGCGCGGACCGCTGATTTCTCGAATGGGGCCACAGTCGTCGAAGAGGCGTTGGAGCTCGGTGAGGGTGGCATCGAGGGGAAGACCCGCGACTAGGATGGACGAGTTCTCGCGGTCGCGCGGGAGTTGGCTGTCCCCCGCTCGACCGCGCTTGAGGTTGGCGTCGGCGGCGGCGTCCGTCTGCATTGCCTCGCCTTCGCCCTGCCCGCCCGTCCCGCCCTCTTGCTTCCTCTTTTGTCCCAGCGATGTCGTCTCTGCACCCGCGCTCGTGCCCGCCCCGTCATCGACGTCCATGGCCGCCTCACCCGCACCGACGACGGCGGCGGCAGCGGCATACTGCTGCTGCTGTTGCTGCGCATACTGTGCCCACTCATCCCACTGCTTTTCCCTCTCGCGGCGTATCCTCTCTTCTACGCGGACGAGCTCCTGCGCACTGCCATAGACGACTTCAAAGCGTCGCCACTCTTGCAGCAGCGTCGTCTTGTCTGTGAGTCCTGCACGCGACGCGCCCTGACGGAAGAGGGAGCGGGCCTTGGGGACATTGTTGAGCTTTACCTGGAGGATGGCGGCCTCGAGCCAGACGAGGCCATTGGTGGGTTGCTGTCCTAGCGCAGCTTCCCACAGGGGCTCTGCGAGGGAACACATGCCCTCGCCACCTGCGTCTGCCCAGGACGAGGCGAGGCGCTGTAGACGCAAGGTGCGATCAAAGGCGGCAGCGGGCTTATCGGCGGGTAGGCCGACGAGGTACGTAATGAGTGCGTAAATCTCCATGAAGCGATCGGGGTTGCGTGGGAGCTGTGCCAATGCGTCAATGACGGGGATGCCCGCCTCGGTGGCCAGGGCAATGGCGGCGAGTTCTCGCTCTGCATCGATTCGGCCCACGAGCAACTCGACGACGTTGTTCTTGGCTTCCGAGGCGTCGCGGTGGCGGTAGTAGTCGTCGCGTCCGCACTCGCCGCCGTCGAGTGCGCGGGAAAAGGTCTCGTCGATGTGAGCCTTGGAGCGGTGTAGGCGAGCGAGGTGTCGGAGGTAGGTGGCCCACAGGAGCCCCGAGGCTGGCAAGGACCGGACGCTGCGCTCGAGGACGTCGAGGAGCTGAGAAGCGGGGGCCTTTGCGTGAAAGAGGAAGAATGCATAGTCGCTCCAGAGGTCTTCCCTGCGCTGCCATTGCTGTCGCGCTTCGTCTCGCTCAGCGCGCTCGAGTGCCATTCGTTGATCCCTGTGCATCTTTGTGCGTGCCTTTGTGAATTCGACCTCCCATTCCTCGTCTGGCGGGTGTGCCTCGACTTCCTTGCTCTGTAGACTGGGTGGCAGGCCCAAGTAAGCGATGCATCGCTCAAAGGCGGCGCTGACTCGATCTACGTCGATGTGTTTGCCCGTGGTGATGGCCTTGAGGTAGTTGTGCCAGGCCTGCCATTGCGGCGAGTCCGAGTCTGAGTGTTCCTGGCCTGTTGGTGGTGTGGTGGCGCGCACCTGATCTTCATAGGGCTCAATGGCGGCCATGGTGGCCTTCATGGCGCTGTATGGCTTTTGGAGGGACGACATCGTCGCCTCGTATGCGCTGGCGGGGAGGTACTTGGAGACGAATGATGAAAAGGCCTGTGCAGTGACGTCGTGTGTACGGTGTGGGACACGTAGCCGGGCCATGAAGACGTGCTTGACTGCTTCTGCCTTTTCATTGGTGCGCTGACGGTCGAGGTGGACCAGCTCAAAGTCGCGCATGGGATCCCAGACGAGGTGACTCCAATTGACTTGCCCTGCTGCCCGCGTGTTGGCCTCGCGGACTGCTTGACGCACGGCCTCTTGTCCCAGGAGCTGATGCCACTCTGCTTCGACTTGTGGACCGGCGGTGCGGAGTTGGCTGCGTGTGGGAATGGTGAGGGCAAAGTCGTTGCTGTATCCTACGACTAGCTTCAGGTTGACACTGCTGCGATGGACGAGGTGAAGGAGATGTGGACCACCTTGGATCCCCGTCCACTGCCGGAGGACGTCTTGGCGGGAATCTATTCGCCACTCTGCCTCTTCGTCGTCGTCATCGCCGTCGTCGTCGTCGCCACTGTCACTGAGCCAAAAGGGCGTGGGCGCAGGGGTAATCTCCTCGAATGCATAGTGAAGGTTGAGCAAGAGGTGCACATAGGTGACAAAGGCGGCAATGTCGAGTGCCGATCCTGCGCTGGACCTCGTTGCTTGCAGGTGAAGGTCGAGTACTCGTTGCAAGTCTGCCACAGACGAGACGACGGCACGACTCAACGACCAGAGACTGAGTGCACACCACAGCTGCCACTCGTGCCTGGTCAAGACGAGGGCATCTCGCTTCGACTCGAGTGCGTGTGCGAGGGCGTGTGCGACGTCGGCTGGAGGCGGTGTCATTGCGCTGCTCGCGATGAGAAGCTTCTTCTCTGCTGAGCGTACCCACTCGGTGTACGACTTGGGCGAGAGCGTCTTGGCATTGGGGTGGGGCGTCGCAGTCGTCGCGGTTGTGGCAGTCGTGGCAGTGGATGCGTCTGCGCCCCCTACGCTGGTGGATGCCATGTCTTGATCCATGGCGGGGCAGCAATTGGGGACGAGAAAGATGAACGATGCTAATCGCAAGGAAGGCAGGACAAGAATCAACCGTCCAATGCAAATGCGAAGAAGTGCAAGCTACCAAAAAGTGACACTCACACTCAGCCTTTTTCCCACGCGCCTCCACTGTGCGCGCTGCGCGTTAAAGTGCAACACCCACCACGGCGGACAGGGCATACATGCAGGGCATACAGGGCGTACAGCATCATTCTCACTCTCCTTGCTACCACTGCCACCCACCACCCACCATGATGGACCCCCACCAAGGGCAAGGGCCCTCCATGCCACCACCATGGCCCCAATATAGCGACCCCATCTCCAGTCCCCCACGCCCAAGCAGCACCGCCACGACGACGGCGACGACGCTGGCCCCCCCTCGTCACTCTATGACTTCTCCACTGCAAAAGTCGTACGCGGGTGACAGCCACAACATTGACGACGACGACGCGCTATTACGCAGTCCATCTGCCGGGCGGAGGAGGTATCACACGCGTACCCTCGGCGGTGGACTCGGCACGCTCCACCCCGGGCACGGGCACGGGCACGGGCACGGACAGCCCTTACGAGCAGGACCCCACGCCCACGCCCACGCCCACGCCCACGCCCACGCCCACGCCGCCCGCACAGCAGCAACGTTCAAGCAACCTCCTTCTGGTGTGCAGCCGGGTGGTACCCACGCTGCCGCTGGTGTTGCCTCCGACCAGGACGTCGTCGCGGCTAGACTGTACAGACAGCGTTTTAGGGAGCGGTGTCAAGCTGTCATGGCTAGGGAAAAGGGGAGGAGGCGGGCATTGGCTAGGGCTAGGGGGAGGGACGTATTGCTTTCGCGGGGCGGCCAAGAGGCGGGGAGCGATGATGGCGATGATGATGATCGGCGAGGGGTGGGAAACGCAGCAAGTTCGAATGGGGAGAGTATGCCCTGGCAGATGCAAGACGACGACGACGACGACGACGACGACGACGAGGTGAGTACTACCGCACCACTACATCGCCGCAGTAGTGTTGTTCCCGCAATTTGCGATTCAGTCTCACCCCTCAACCCTTACCCCCCTCCAACTGCCACGCGCAGATGGTCCGCCGCGCCATGCTCACAGAATACCGCCGCCTCACCGCCTTACAAGAACGTACAGGCCAAGTCGAAGTCGGCTGGCTCGACCCAGACCAGGTCGCCTGGCTCGAGGAGGAGATGCACAGGCGGGGCGGTGCCGGCGGTGCCGACGTAGAACCACCCGCAGACTTTTTGGACGAGGAAATGGCCCTCTATGAGCAGTATCAGCATGCTATGTTGCAGCAGCAGCAGGCGGGCGCTGGGGTCGACTACTACGAGGATGGTGACGATGATGCCATGTTTACAGACGAGGCACTCCTCGAACACTTTGAAGGGCTTGGAGCAGCGGCACCACCGCCACAACAGGGCGAAATGGATACGTCTTAAAGGTGCGCACACACGCCACGCATACCCGCCATCCATTCCACACGCCTCTCCCTCCATCGGCGCAAGAATGCCTTTTTCCGACGATTGACTCGACCTCGACGCCACCCAACCTACCGACACTTCCCCCCAAGTGTCCGTCGCAGCACGTCGCATCACGCCACAGAGCATCGCATGCAGTACAAGTACTTGCAGGCCCACGCCCACGCCCATGCGCAGGCCTCTCCCCGTCTCCCTCTCCCTCTCCCTCTCCCTCTCCCTCTCCATCTGGAAGTCGGCGCACTCGGCATTCCTTGTCCCTCGACGGGGCAGTGCGGGGCGCCGCGCGTCGAGGGAAGAAAAGGTGGCTCACAACAGAGTAAGGCCTTTGGCCTTTGCTCGTAACATAAGTACGGACGTCGTGCGGGCTCTCGAGGCTGAGGGTAGAGCGTAGAAGTGACCAAGGGAACAACAGCGCAGCAGGCAGACGTCGAACGTCGAGGTCCAGCCTTGGGCTCAAGCAAGAGCAGAAGTCTCTTGAGGTACGGTACTGCGCTGCGGTGCTGCGCTGGGGTGGAGGGTAAGAATACCGTGCTGCAGTACAGCACAGCACAGTACAGTACAGCACAGTACGGAGCAGGACTGGTGTCGCGCCGACTCTAGTCGAGTCGAGTCGAGTCGGAGCCCAGAAAGGGAGCAAAAGGTCCTGTCATTGACAAGTTGAAACAAGACTTGAAATTTGACTAGACTAGACTAGACTAGACCATACTGTTTGAATCTATCGCTCGCACTGCACTACACTACACTACCCTACCAATTCCGTGATTGACGAGATGAGCCTACGCATGCCATGCCATGCCATGCCATACCACATAGTACAATGCGCTTGTATTCACCCCCTCCCTCCCTATGCCCTTCTCTCGGCGATGAGACACCGCGAACTACCGACCTGACCTCCCCTCGCTCTCACTACCCGTCTCCGTCTCCGTCTCCGTCTCCGTCGTCTGAGCGGCAGAGAAGTCACTTTCCCCCTCCCCCTCCCCGCGTTCCCCACCTTGCCCTTGACCTTGCCCTTCCCCCTCCTCACTCTCCGTAAGACTCTCCCCCTCCCCCACATCTCCCCGCTGCTCTTCCCGTCCCACTCCCCCTCCCCCACCCACATCCTCCTCCGACCCCCCCAACTCATCCCCATCCCCACCCGCATCCACATCCCCACCCCCATCCGCATCCGTCTCCTCCTCCGTCTCTTCATCCAATCTCCCAAGCACACGACGATACCCCGGACTGAGGAGCACGTCTTCTGGGTCTGGTTCGCGTTCGCGTGCGTGTTCGCGTGTGCGTGCGGAGGGGCCCTCGGAGGGTGTGGCTAGGGCAGAGGATGAGGAGGAGGAAGAGGGCGATGCAGAGGCGGGCGACGCAGAGGCAGAGGCAGAGGCAGAGGCGGGGGAGGACGAGGGCGGTGTGAGTGCGCCGAAGCGCACTTGGTCATTACGTTCCCGCGTACTCGCGCCCGCACCACTGCGGTAGGAAGTTGTAGCTGCGCCTGCGCCTGCACCCTGCCGCCGCCGCCGTGCAGCTCGTCGTTCCGTCTCTGTTTCCGTCTCCGTCTCTGTCCCGCTTCCGCTGTCGTTTTCGCTGCCTGAACGCGTACGCGCACGCAATGGCGAGTCAACATCGCTACGCCGACTCCGCCTTCTCGTCACGAACTGCTCATCCGCGCTCAGATGCAGTCCCGCATCCAAACCCGGCAGCGGCAGCGTCGAAGTATAAACGAGTGCCACCGCCCAGAGTGTGAGTGCCGCTCCAAGCTCCACCGCAAGGAAGAGACTTGTAAAGGTGAGAAAGGAGAGTAAAGGGTGGAAGTAGAGGATGTACCTCAGGCCTGTAAGACGCGCATCGAAGCGCAGTGCTACGCCGACGGTTTGCAGTTCCCCACGACTACGGAATGCGCCGCCACCCGCGGCAGGTGTGGTCGCGATGAGCGGGCTGGTATTAGTGTCTCCCTCCGCGCTGCCGGCACGGACCACCCCGCCGACGCCGTGTCCCCCTCCGTAGATCCAGTAACGCTCTGCGTCTTGTCGCCCGACGCGGACGAGTGCCTTGCTAGGTCTGCGCGCAGCAGGGGGGGGATTCCCATGCGCAGTGGCACTGGAAAAGGGCACAGTCGTCGAGGAGGAGGGACTGTGGTGCAGTACGGTCTTGTGGAGGAGGCGTATGGACATGAGTTCCAGCGAGGGGGAGGCAAATGGGAGTGGTAATGAGGTGCCCGCGCCGCCGCCCACGCCCACGCCCCCGAGGGACGGCCTGGCAGAGAGCTGCGACGCAACCTGGGAGAGGATCCGCAGTGGCGGGGCGTTGGGGCGGAGGATGGCGGGCCTCGCCGCACTGAGGATGACTGCCCCGTCTTCATCGAGGAGGTCCAGCTCGACCATGAAGTTGCCCAAGTCGAGGTTCGCAGCACTGATGGGTACGAGCATCTCCAATGTCACGTCGTATTCCTGTTCCTGTGCGAGCCAGTCTTTGGCGGCGCCTCGTCCTCGTCCGCGCGGGGCAGGACCGAGGTCCACCATCGCAGAGGGGACTACGCCAGGCACGCCGTACTGCAAGTGCACGTCTTGCAGTCTTCCTACGTCGGGAACCCACGCACGGTAGAAGCCAATGTAGGCGAGAATGGCTAGTGCCAGTGCGGCCCACCATAACGTCGCGAGGATGCCCAAGCGGAGGAGGGCGCGGTGCGTCCGTGGAGAAGTGACGAGTGCTACGAGGGAGAGGTAGGCTGCGTGCAAGGGTGAGAGGATCAAGTAAGAGAAGACGAGGCTGGGCCAGAGGCGCGGGTGCGGGAGGGAGAGGAGTGCGTCCAGAAAAGGTTGTAGGCGCTCTTCGATGGGTCGAGGTGGGGCAGCAGAGTCGTAGTCGTATGGGTACAGCTGTGGACGCGGGGGGAGGGGCGGCACAGGCCCGTACCGCAGAGGCGGTGGCGGCGGCGGCTGGGGCGGCAGCGAGGCCATCGTGTGAAGGGAGGGGTATACGTGGTGGGGTTTATGATCGAGTGTGATTCACAGCAGCGCGCAATGTCGTGCCCTGACGCCAAGAAGAAACAAGAAGTGTTGTTGTTGTTCATCTTCTTACTTATATTGCGCCAATCACTCACTCCCTCACTCATTCACTCCCTCATTCACGCGAGCCAACACGCCGCGTCCGTGCGCGTACATCCTTACAGTACGTACGCCCGTGCACGGTCAGCACAGCGTAGCATGCCCCAACTTCGGCTCCGGCTGGATCCCAACCAAACGTACAAGGAGATGGTCCGATATGGATAAATCCACAAGGATAATGAACCGGCGGAGAGGTGAGAACCAACGACGAAAACGACGGTGGTGCCGCTGGGAGTAGGAGTAGTTCTCCATTGCATTTACACGCTGCACGCTACGCGCATTACAGTAGGTACAAGTCCCAACGCCCACGCCCACCCCCACGCCTTACCACCCCATCCCAACACTCATACTCACAGCACTCAAATCCACCTTTCCCTCCGGCGCACCCTTTCCATTTCCATTCCCATTCCCGCTCGCGTTCCCGTTCCCGTTCCCGCCAGGAGCACCCACCCCGCGCGTAGGCGTAGGGGTACGCGTCCTATCCCTCTGCGAGAGGAGCATCTGCCTGACGCTACTTGGCTTCAGTGCGTCCTGCGGGGTAGGCGTGGGCGCAGTCGGCCTGTCCGCTGGGGAAGAGGAAGATGACGTCCAGGGAGAGCGGTACCCTACCTTACTGTCAATCTCAGCAGCCGGTGCAGGGGGAGGAGGAGGACCCGTCCCGACGCGCGCTTGCCATCCTCTGAGCTTGGACCAGCCCTCCCCTTCTCCCTCTTCCCCTCCCTCTCCTTCTCCCCCCGTCTCGCCCTCCCCCTCCCCCTCCTGATCCAAAATCTTTACCACCCGCTGTACCCAATCCATATCCGTCTCCAATTGTTTCCACCCTGCGTCACTCATGCGCTTCCTCTCGGGTAAGAGCGGGAGCACACGCAGCATAAAGTGTTCCGAGAGGAACGAGAGGAGGGCAGAGATGTACAGCGGGAGGACGTCTGCACTGGTGCGTGTCTGCGTCTGCTGCGACGGCTTCCGTCCAATCAAAGGCGACTGCGGGGGTGCACCCCCTCCTCCTCCTCCTCCCCCCGCATTGGCATCGGCCAGAGGCTGGTCAATCTCCTCCATAGGCGACGAAGAAAGAGGCTTGTGCCGTGCTTCCAGCAGGGCAGTCACCGCTTCCTCTGCCCCGGCTTTACTCGCGCCGAGGCCAATGGAGTCTTGCGGGCTCATGAGCGGGACGTCGTGGCCGTGGTCGCTTCCTGAGCCGCTGATACCGCCACCGCCGCTGGACGCAGTGGCAGGCATGAAAGAGGAGCGCCGCTTGTGGAGCTTTGCGGGGGTCGGTCCCGGCCCCGTGGTAGATGTAGGTGAAGACGCCGACGCAGCCGCAGCCGCAGACGCAGACGCAGAGGGCAACATCGAGCTACGGCGGGAGTCTCGCCTCTTGAGTGCGGGGGGTGCAGAACCATCGGGCTCGTCCCCCCCACCCACGCCCTGCCCATCGACATCGCCCTCTGCTGCTGCAGGGTGGGACTGGCCCTGCGACAGAGCGAGCAACAACTCGACACTCCACTTCCAGCCTTCTTCCCCCAACCACGTCTCAAGCTCCCTCACCAGCCCCAGCACGGCTTCGCCTACCGTCTGCATAATCTCGGTAGGACCCAGAGAGAAGCTCGGCATCGACAGGTCAAAGTCATTCGCGACTTGGCCGGGGAGAGCGGGCGACGTCCAGTGTGGGAGAGCGTGGTACTTTGAGAGATTGTTCAGGATGGGTATCAAGGGGAGAACGAGGAGCGAGTGCAGTACTGGCTGGACGAGGTGTTGCAGGGTTTGTCCAAGGCGGGGGAAGAGGGCGAGGTGTGGTGCAGAGGAGGCTTGCAGCGCCGTCGTTGGCGCTCTTGCTAGTACGTGCACTCCCACCTTGCCGCCGCCGCCGCTGCTGCTGCTTGTCGTCGTCGTCGTCGTCGCCGTCGTCGCCGTCGTCGCCCGAGCCACGGCAAGAATCTTCTTCCACGCAGCGTGTCCCGAGAGCTCGCCCTGTGCCAACGACGACCCGAGGAGGATCCGCATTTCCTCCTTGCTCGGCGCCGCCCCGCTAGCCTTGCACAGCTCTGCCAAGCTGACCGCCAAGTGCGACTGCGAGTGCGCATGCGTAGTAGAGCCGAGCAACTCTGCGCTCTCCCTGAGTCTTGCCGCAAAGTTCCCTTGAAGCGCATGTGCCCGATCGAAGACATCCCTCAGTGCCGCGAGGAAGCTAATACTCCGCCCATATGCCGTCCACTCGCGGCCTGCGGGCGCTCTCGAGTCATCCGCTACGAGTCCACCCCACACCCTGCGACACGCCTCTTCCACGTCGCGGGCAACGGGCTCCACGACGTCGGCCGTCGTCACGTCGGCTGTATGCAGCGTCGTCCTAGCGCAGAGTCCGCCCATGACTTCCAGGCACCGGGACAGGGCGTCGTCGCACAAGTCGGCAATGGCCACCCAGGAGCGCTGCAGTTTCTCTACATGCAGCGCAAGGAACTCGTCGCCCAGGCCGCTTCCTGCAGCGGTGGCGGCGGCGTGGTGGGACGGGAGATACAAGCCCAGAGCCTGAGACTCTGTACGCCAGGCCGATTTGAGAAGAGCGAGATCCAGGGCATCAAACTGCTCCCACAGAGGCGAGAGGGTGGCGTAATAGGCTCTGAGAAAGCGCGACTCCGTCTCATCGTCGTTGAGCAGTACATTGCCCGTCGACGCACCCGCACCCGCACTTGCCTGCCTGCCGGGAAGGTCAACGACGACCGTCGAAGGCGTATCTGCAATTTTAAGCTCCGTGCGACTCGTCGAAGGCGACATCTCGGGTCGAGGTGGGATCGAGCTCTGAGAGTCCCTGCGTCTCCCCGCCCCCGCCGCGTGGACCGACGACACCTTTGTTGTAGCCCTTGTGCTAGCCGCCAGACGGGCCATGAGACGCTCCATCTCCCTTCCCTTTTCGCGGACGACGCGAAGCACCAGGAGCGCTTCCGCTAGGCCTTGGTCCCCATGATAGGCAATGGCCGTCTTGAATCGCTGTGCGAGCGTCGGGCGGAGAGCATCGAGCATGGAAGTGAGAAAGGAGTCGAGGGCGGTGAGGGGGTCGTCTGGGTAGAGGATGGGCGCATACAGTCTTTCGGAGGACATGAGGCTGAGAATGCTTGAGAGGAAGCCGGCGAGGTAGGCCGACAGGCGCGGGAGTGAGGCCGGTGCAGGTACGCCGCTACCACTGTCCTCGAGGACCTTTGCCTTGTCCCATGCCTCCAAAATGGGACCTCTTCGCGTGCCTCTCCAGTACTCGCTAAAGGAAGCGGCTCTGCCAACGCGGGACAGGACAGCAGCATACGTCTGAATGACTTCAAAGTCCTCTGCCTTTGCTGCTGCGACGCCCGCTTGCGCTGTCGATGATGATGCATCGCCGAGGCTGAGGAGACTGGTAATTTTTGCAACGAGGTGGGAGCTGATGGCCGCCTCCAAGCTATCGATTAAGCCCGTGAGAAGCTTCTTCTTGTCCTTTGCCTCGCTCGAGTCGCCAAAGACTTCGAGACTGTCTGCCGCCTCCTTGAGCCGTACCGAGGCAGAGCTGAAGCTTGCTAGTGAGTCGGCCGTCGACGTCTCGGACGACGTCGCTTCCGAGAGGAGCAGTGAGACGTCGGAAGACAACGTCGACCAGGAGGAAGCCAAGCGCAATAGCGACTGGTACGACGTCAGATGCGTGTGTAGACTGTGAAGCTGCGAGAGCTTTGCCAGGGCTTCTTGGCCCGCCGTGCTCGAGGATGTATGCCCATTCGTGGGGGTGGCAGGTACCTGCGCCTGCACCTGCGCCTGCCCCTGATCCGCATTGGCATCCGCCGCCGAAGCAGCCTCCCCCAATGCATTCAAGTTGCCCTGTACCACCCCGACCTTCCCCCCAATCCACTCCATCTCCCTCACAAGCCTCGGGACCCCACTCCTGGCAGTCTCAATCCCCCTCTCAATCCCCGCGCTCACATCCTGCCTAGCGAGGGACACCCTCGTAAGCAAGCTGGAGAGCGACCCGTCAAGTACAGCTAGGGAGTCGGTCGCTGCGCTGGAAGAGGGAGAGGTAGCGTCTAGCTGGGCATTGAGCCATGTTGCGGCGTCGAAGTCGGTGTCGGTGTCGTCCAGGGAGGCAAGGAGGGGGTCCCCGTCCTCCTCGCCGTCTTCGTCTTCCTCGAGGAGCTGTGCAATGGCAGGAGGACGAGCTCGGCCAGTGCCGACGAAGAGGGACTGTCGTCGACTTAGAGAAGGGGCGGGCGCGGGCGCGGGCGCTGACTGACTGCCATTGACAGGAGGAGTCGTTGATGCGGGTATCGTCGTCGAGGAAGATGCAGCGGCATTCAGCGGCTGCAAAGAGGGTGACGCCATGGCGCAAAGTCAAGGCTGAAGGGTCAGGCGAGCAGATGACGTTGTTGCCCACGTCGTAGAGTCGAAGTCTACCGTTGAAGAAGGTCGGACATATGTGTGTGTGTGTGTGTGTATGCGTGCGATGAGGCCGAGGCGATGTGGGAGCTTGAGAGGTAGTGGTGTTCCTTGGAGTGGCGAGTGATTGGTGGCCGCCAAGATTACAAGGGTCAAGTGTTGTAATGTACTTCTTCCTGGCCCCAACGCGGTCAAGCTGGCGTGGCGCGCGTGCATCGACCAATCAATCACCAGGGTCCCAATGTGCAAGGACGGCTTGACACACACAGACACCTTGAGTCACACGATGAGATCCGTTGAGAAGAATCTTTTGGTCATTCCACAAAGAGTCAGGAATCAATCGACACAGACGACTTTCTCTAGATACAAAAAAGGGTGAGGCCGGCCGAAGGGCAGGCGGCGCACAGAGAGGAGTGGAGTGGAGAGGGAAGACAGTCGCAAGAGGGAGGGCTGAGATAGATCCATCCAAAGCGGAGTATATATGTGCGCGGTGGGAGAACAAAGTCGTACATGCGTGTGTGTATGGATCGTGACAATAGGGCGTGAGATCGGAACGAGGAGCAAGGGGGATAACCTCGCCACAAAGAGACGAGGGGTAACACGCGCCTTTTCTATAGGATGCGACCGACCCGGCCGCTGGTGTCGCGCACATTGGCCTTGAGCTCAGCACGCTTGTCAATGTGGTAGGCCTGGCCCGGTACCACGTACTTGGCAGCCTTGGGCGAAATCTTGCGCGATGAAGCAACTTCGGCCCGCAGGTCATCGTTGAGCAGCGACGTCGTAATCTCGGTGCGCTCGACTTCGCCCTCGACCTTCTCCTTTTCTGCAAGCTGGTATCCACCATCGAGGACACCAACACGCATCATGCTGAGAAGGTTGTGTGCTGCGTTGCTGTGGTCGTAGACACCCCCGTTGAACGCAGAGGTGCAGTCCTGTCCAATACGAGCAGCAAGGAGGTGGCGGCCACCTGGGTGCTCGTCCAGGAAGGACGAAATGTCGTGGATGAAGCCAGCGACACAGACCAGCGGCCTGTTCTTCGACTCCTCCTTGAACTCGTCCCAGGACACGACGGGCAGGTTGTTGGCGCTCTTAGGCCACTCGAGCGACTCTTGCACGGCGTGCGCCTGCTGCAGCTGCATGGCGAGCTGGCCCTTGCGGATCTCGTTGTCGGGGAACGTCTTGAGGTGCGAGGCAAGACCGAGAGACTTCATCGTGGTGATGAACCACTTGGTGGGGTCGTACTGGTGCCACTTGATGGCGTTCCTGTAGTCCATGGGGAACTGGTGGTGGAAGTTGTGGTAGCCTTCGCCGACGGTGACGAGCGCTGTGATAAAGTGGTCGCGAGGCGTCATCTTGTTGTCGAAGCTAGCCTCACCGAGCCAGTGGGCCAGCGAGTTGACACAGAACGTCGAGTGGTGGACAAAGACGAGGCGAGCAACGGCAGCATAGAAGAAGCCGCCGCGCCAGTCGTTCCAGCCAAGTCCTGCGACAAGAGTCGGGAAGACGAATCCCATGATCAAGATCAGGGGAAGGTAGAACTTGTGCTGGAACTTGATGACGGGGTGGCGGCGCAGGTCAGAGATGTCGGCAACACCGGGCTTGCGGCGAGGCTTGACAATCATCCAGCCAAGGTGAGACCACAGCAGACCCTTGTGGGCGCCGTAGGGGTCCAGGTCGGTGTCGGTGTACCTGTGGTGCGCACGGTGACCGCGAGCCCACCAGTGGATGGAACCCTGAACGGCACCAGTGCCCATGAAGGCAAGCCAGTACTCGAGGGGCCGAGATGCAGTGTAGGAGCGGTGTGCCCAGAGACGATGGTAACCGGCAGTAATGCCCAGGCCGGTCCAGAAGTAGTAGACGACGGCCCATGCGAGCGTCTTCCACTGAAGTTCCGTCGTGCACATGCCGTAGAGGGCGAGGAGGGGAGTGGTGGTGAGGACGGTGAAGGAGACCCATTGGATCTCGTTGAGGATGTTCTTCCACTCAATGGGAGGAAGCGGCGGCTCGCGCTCGCTGTGGGGTACAGAAGAACGTGGATGGAATGGTCAGAACAGGTTTACGAAATGAGGCTGCGTACCATGGGTTCATCGCACTCACAGTGTCCTCGTGACATAGTCATCAGGGATAGCACCATCGGCGTGCTTGACACCGTCGTTCTTCTCCCACTTGTTCGGCACCCTCTTGCGACCGCCAGAAGAGGGCACGGCGGATCGCCTCATTTCATCATCCGAGGCATCCGAGGGAGGTGGTGAAAGCTGGTCTGCGGGTGGCGTGCGCAGACCAGGCTCGATCTGGTCGGGATTGAAGGACATGGTGGGTGGTTGGGGCGTGGAGTCGTGAGGAAGAGAATGGCAAGGTCGTGAAGAGGTGAGGGGACCAGGTACGGGTCGTGTGACAGCGACAGTCAATGCCGGTGTGTGAGTGTTGTTGGCGGTGGGGATGGGTGGGGGTATGAGACGGATGAAAGGGTTGAGAGGTAAGGGAGGCGGGAGGGAGAGGTGTGGGTATGAATTCGTGAGCCAAGAAATGCTTGCCCTGCCACGGGGTATATATTTGAAAGCAGCGCGGGGGCGAGCAGGAAGGCCTACACTGGCACTGCGATCCGCCCGCACTGGCAGTGCACTGCAACGGCGTGGCTCTGACTGCCACTTGCCCCAGCCATTCTGATTCTGAGCCAGAAGCGGTGTGCCCACCCTTTTCTCTGGCCCACGGGAACAAGGCCTCTTGCGGCGACCTGGGGTTCGCGGCGCAGCCTACGCCAAAACGACACTTGCAGGCGCCTCTGATCTCACTCTTTCCTCCTGCCGCTTTTGCCACCCGAAACTTGTGCTGGCCCGGAGTCCAGGTCAGGCCAAGGACCTTGAACGAGACGCGGGCATGACGACGGGCGGGCGGGCGGGCGGGCGAGGACGGACGGATGGTTGGCTGGGCCGCTGGGTCGCCAGGAAGAAAGCTCCCGACCGTTTGAGTCGCCTGCCCAATGGAAAACCAATCAAGGCACAGCGCGTACGCGGGTCTATGCACGTCGCTGCACCCGTTTGTTGGGGAAGGCGGACGACGCGGCAGCGAGGCAGCGCGGCGGTGTGAGGCGCGGCTCAGTCGCCGTGCAGATGCCCGTCCGCACACGCACGCGCACGCGCAAGCACGCAGCACCACACACACGCGTCGACGAACTCACCCACTCACCCACGCACTCTCGGTGGCAAATGTGATGCCGCCACGGGCAGCCACGACGGCCAAACCCGCAAACGAGAGTCGAAATCTTTTCCTAGCCCGTCCAGTCCAGTCGAGATTTCCGGCTCCACGCCCATCCGGACCGGGCAAGTCCAAGTCCCAAAGCCGGTGGGTGGTGCTTACCGGGAACCGGCGGCGTCCGGGGCCACGTCGACGAGACGACCTCGGAAAAGCCCCAAGCATTCCGCGTCGGCCCTTCCTGGACCCCTGATTGACAACATTGACTGGGCGTGTCTCGTAAGCCACAACGATGGCCCTAGCCGTCAGGAGTCATATGACCACCCCACTTGCACATTTGCCCGGGGCCAAGCTTGGCAGCCAGTGTCGGCGTGGTGTAGCCAGCACGACTAATGCCTCACGACGCCCCACCGCCTTGCACAGCCATGCGTGCGTACAGTACGTCACCATTGATGAACAATCAGTCTCCTCGGACCGCCACTCACCCCCTACTCTTCCCCATATCGCATCCCGTCATCCGGACCAAAGCGCAAATAGCTCGGCTAGGAATCTCTGGTCGACGCCCAAATCCACCTGGTCCGAGCGGCGGATAACGGACGCGTCTTGCTTGCTTCCACGGCGGTACTGTACGCCACGCCCATGCTCACTGACGTGCCCTTGATTGCGGTATAGCGCACACTCGCCGCCCCAAAAGTTTGGACACTGATCAGGTGCCTGCTGGGCCTGAAAGGCATGGCGCGCGCGCGCACCTCAAATGAACTCCCCCGCGCGATGGGTCGCGTGGAAGGTGCATGCCACGACGCCCGCCATGCAAGCCGGAGCCGAGATGGATCTCCACAACGGATCCGATGAGCCCCTTTCCCGTGACGTGGGTCGCGGTGCACAGACATGTCGCAGCCACTGCCGGTCCGCCTCTCGCCTGAATGGCAACGGGCTGTGTCCCAGAACAGGGTGACCCCGCCCAGTCGGATGCATGGGCAAGTCGGACCGCGCCCGCGTATGCTCTAACAAAAAATCAACACACGCGGGCAGAATCCGACTTGCCCATGCATCCGACTGGGCGGGGTCGTGGTGAACTGGACTCGATTGCATCATAGCAGCAGCACTTGACAACCTCTCGAGCTCAGCAACTTCTCAGGGACGAGGAAGATGATGATGATGAATAGACGAGTGTCAATGGCACGGTGCTTCCCGCGTGCTCCATCCACGCCTCCATCGTATCTCGACTCGCCCCGCCGGTCGCGACACACACGCCCCGCCACGTCAATTGTGGAGGTTTGTGCGTGACGCGGTCACGTGCCGCCGCGTATCTCACTACAACTACGACGACGACGCATCCCACCTAGCGACCCCGTCCAGAGTGCTCTTACGCCCCGGCTTGTGTGCACGGCCCGACCGACGGACCGGTCGGCGTCGCCATCCCGTCGTCTTCGTCGTCGTCGTCGTCGTCCGCGCAGTGTGACGCAACGCACTGCCTCTTGCGCCTCGTCACTGGCCGCAACGGCAACGACTGCAACACAGTTCAGGCTCCGGCGCTTCCGTCCGCGCGACTTGCAACTCTTCCTAGTACCAAGACGTCTGAATTCCAATAAGAAGAGTGCTCCTGTTTCTTCTCCAGAAGGCACATCTGTTCTCACGTCCCACCAGCTAGCTGCCAACCGTTGCCCAAACAGCTCGCCGCACTACCACCGGCAAATACGCCCGCAATCGCAATCGCAACCGCAATCGCAAAACGCACGCATACACGCACATAGACACGATGTCATCGTCAACGTCTACGTCGTCAAACTCCACGGGAGCCGCAGCAGCCGCCTCGTCTGCGAGCACGATTCCCATCTCGATTCGACAGCAGGCAGGCAATAACGGTGCGCAGCGGCTATCGGCTGGTGGAGCTGGTCCAGGCGCGGCGGGTCTCAGCTCGACGCCTGGGGGTCGTAACTTCTATGGCAGCACGCCGGGAGGGTGAGTGGAGTTGGGGTAGGCCGGGGCCGGGGCCGGGTGGCAAGGTCATCGGATGATCCCTGTATGCGCACGCCCACGCTGACCAAGTACGCCTGAGCTATCACCCGCCTCGCCCCGCCCACCTTCACCCCCTCTAGCACCAAGATCATGTACAGCAGGGAACAGCTGCTTGCCCTCTCGACGTCGCCGCTATCCAAGTCGCCTGCGGGCGTGCTGGCGGCTATTCCCGCCGAAATCTCGCGATCGCCAGAGAAGAGCGCAGATTTCAAGGGCCGGGCTGGATCAGGGGTAGCAGGAGCAGTCCCGTCATTTGGGGGCGCAGGCGCAGCAAGTACGGGCTCCAACGCAAGCGCAGGCAACGGCGCTGGCAGTGGTGGTAGTGCGGCAGATGCAGCCGCCGTGTTTGGCAGGAAGCCGGCAGAGCATGCGCAAGTGCCCACTGCAGACGAGGCGGGGCCGGCCTCATCGTCGCCGCAACCTGGACATGGTCAGGGAACGAATGGCAACATCGAGGCGGCGGGATCCAAGGCAGGTCAAGAGGAGCAGTTCGAGATGGATCTGTAAGGCGGCCGGCGGTCCCGTCCCTGCTCCACGTCAGTGAATGCCCCTCGTCAGTGAATGCCCCTCGTCAGTGAATGGCCACAGTGCCTCGCAATCGCGATCATCACCTTGTAACTAGTACGCAGTCTGTACGCATCATCAACAACATCAACATCTTCAACAAAGTCGTCGCAAAGTATCTAATATCAATTCCAACTTCCATCAATTGCATCGTGTTTGTTCAATGTGTGTGTATCGGGGTGTTGTTGTGGGATTCCCGGAGCGGAAGCGAGGCGGGTAAGCGGGTGAGCTATGGACACGCGCTCCCCTCGGCCGAGGTGACCGTGTGCTGAGGCTCCCGCTTAGCTCACGCAGCCAAGAACATCGAGTCCAGTCGGGTTGTGGAGCGGGGCATTTTGGCTTTGAAAGGGTTGCAATACCGTGGACATTTACCGCAACTGACCACCATCATATCCCTAGTCTGTCCTCCTCATCCACTCGACGATCATTTACGGTCGACTCCCCCCGTGCGCCAGCCAAACCGCCCAGAGCTAGTCACGACCCGGCCCCGCCCCCGCCCCCGCCAGACGTTACGCATACAGGCTACCTAGCGAGCGAGCGTCCACTCGGATTGATCTCTCCTTGTCACCCTGCCCCTTGCCCTCCCTCCCCGCCTTTCTTCCCAACGCCCACACACACGCCAAAATGTCCTTCAACCAAGGCCGCCAGAACCTCGGTCGTCTCCTCAACCAAGCGCGCAAGCAAGCCGTGCAGTTCTCCAACCAGGGTGGCAGCGGTAGTGGTGGTTCGGGAAGGCCAGGCGGGGAGATGCCGAATCCCGGCATCTTTGCGGGTGGGGGGTTCCTCGTCCTTGGTGGGCTGGGGTTCGCGCTTAGTCAGAGTTTGTTTAATGGTGAGTTGCAGGTTGCATGCTGGCGGAGGACGTGAGATAGATCTTGGGTCAGTATGGTTATGAGAGAGCAGTTGGCTGACAAGCGCTGGCAATGTGTGTCCCACGCCCCACGCCCCACGCCCCCGCAGTTGACGGTGGTCACAGGGCAGTCAAGTACTCGAGATTTTCGGGAGTGAGGCCCGACATCTACAATGAAGGAACGCACTTTATGGTGAGTGGCGCGTTGCGTCTGCGTATATGCGCGAGCTTGACTGGCTAACTCGTCGTCACGCCCACGCCGTCACGCCCACGCCCACGCCCAGATCCCCTGGTTCGAGACACCAATCGACTACGATGTCCGTGCAAAGCCCCGGAGCATCGCCAGTCTGACGGGCACAAAGGACCTCCAAATGGTCAACATTACCTGCCGTGTCCTCTCTCGCCCGGCAGTCGAGGCCTTGCCCACCATCTACCGCGAGCTGGGCGTCGACTACGACGAGCGAGTCCTCCCCTCGATTGTCAACGAGGTGCTCAAGTCCGTCGTGGCGCAGTTCAATGCCTCGCAGCTCATCACGCAGCGCGAGATGGTGTCCCGCCTCGTACGGGAGAATCTCACTGCACGCGCACGGCGCTTCAACCTCCTCCTGGACGATGTGTCCCTCACGCACGTTGCCTTTTCCCCAGAGTTCACCCACGCAGTCGAAGCCAAGCAGGTAGCACAGCAGACGGCCCTCCGCGCGGCGTTCCTCGTGGACCAGGCCCTGCAGGAGAAGAATGCCATCATTGTGCGTGCGCAGGGTGAGGCAAAGAGCGCACAGCTCATCGGTGAGGCAATGAAGAAGAGCAAGGGATTCTTGCAGCTCAGGAAACTCGAGGCTGCAAGGGATATCGCTACGGTACTCAGCAACAGCCAGAACAGGATCATGCTCGACTCGCAGTCCCTCTTGCTCAATGTTGCAGACGAGGACCCAGACGCGCCACAGAACCGCAAGTAGGCGGCGCGGGGCGTACAGGGGGGGAAGGAGGTGTCATGGCGATGATGGGAAAAGAAGGAACAGTAGTAGTACGTGCACATGCATGGGGACATGGTGGTGGACTGTGCCAGCCAGGCTCGGCCACAAGGGAGCACCGCAAAAAATGGAATCCACAGGAGGGGACAAGGACGAAGAGGAAGCAATGTAGGTATCCACAACATGGCAGGCAGGTATCTCTCTCCCCATTTACTCTCCGTCCTACGACCTACCCACCCACCCGTCCTCAATCTCAATCTCATTCTCATTCTCTTTACCAATCTCACATCTGCGAGCATGAGCGTGGGTGTGAAACCATGGGTGTACCACGAAAGTCGTCCGTCTGCCGCTGCCCTCGTAGCATTCGCAGCAGCGCACTGCGGCACTGCGGCACGTCGTCATCAAGTCCGAAAATTGTTCTGTTCATATGATGATTGCTCCTGCTCCTGCTCCTGCTCCTGCTCCTGCTCCTGCTCCTGCTCCTGCTCCTGCTCCTGCTCCTGCTCCTGCTCCTGCGAGTGCGAGTGCAACCACTCCACTCCACTACGTATCACCATCCGCCAGCCGCCAGCCGCTGTTACGGCGAAGTTAGCCCTAGAAGTATTGTACATTAGACGAGAAGACGAGAAGACGAGAAAAAACCCCCCGAGAAAGACGGAAAAGTAGAATACACGATGGCGATGCGATGCGTGATGATGGGAAGTTGTCCCCGCGGTCCGCGGGATGGGATGGGATGGAAGAAGCAGGAAAAGCGAAGACGAGATGGGACGAGACGAGACGGCACGGAACGGGAACTTGAGAGTGACGGGTGGTAGTGGTGGTTGGTTGGTTGATAGGTAGGTAGGTGGGTACCTGCAGTCAAGTAAGTAAGTTACTTGGATGATGGAGGTGTCCAGGCGAGGCGAGGCGAGGCGAGGCGAGGCGAGGCGAGAAAGAAAACGTGACACCTTGGGAAGCGAAGAAACCTATAAACAAGTGACGGTCACCGATCATACAACGACCCCTTGAGCGTCGGCGGCCATCCATAATCCAGTGCATCATCATCATCGACTTCTGCTGCGCGCGTATCCGCATGACTCCTCCGGCGGTACATGTAGTAGGCTGGACGTACGCGCGGGAGGTGACCCATGCTCGTACTGGCTAGGTAAGGCGCATGGGCGTAACGCATCTTCCCTGCGGCGGCGGTGGCGGCGGAAGTAGTGCTGGCTGGGACGCCGCCATATCCGTTGACGCGGGTGCGCTCGCGCGTGCGAGACTTGCTATTGCCGTTCTCGGCCTGAGCAGCATTGGCCTGAGCCTCTGCAGCAGCTCGCTCGCGCTCGCGCTGGCGTGCGCGCTGACGCTCCCTCTTCTCACGGGCAGCACGCACGCGACTAGCCTGCGCGAGCATGACGGAAGCGGGCGTCTGTCCGAGGTTGACGTTGGAGCCGGTGCGGCCGCGGGAAGAGGCAGAGCCATACGCCGTGCCGACGCCGAACCCTAACATCTGCGAGACGGAGACGGGCCAGTAGTCCAGGTCGTCGTCTTCCGTATTGGTGCCCGTGCCCGTGCCAGCGCCGTCCCGCCGGATGCTCGGCGTAGACTTGACGTTTCGGAGCGTCGCACTGGGAGGAGAGCCCGTGCGCGTCCTGGCGGTAGACCCAACCCTGGCTTTGGATTTGCCCTTGAAATCCCCGTCGAGGTCTGTTACTGCGTCGCGAGTAGTGGGCGACCGAAGCTCACTCGTTTCGTCCTCGAGGAACTCCTCCGCACGGCGGCGGGCGTACCGGCCCTGGGCTGCAGACATGGAACCCGCGCGCCGCCGCACACCGCTGCCGCTGCCGCTGGCCTCGGGCGCTGGGCTGCGGCTGCCATCGCTAAAGTTGCGCTGGGAGCGCTGCTGCCACTGTCCGCGCAGAGTCGAGGGGAAGACACCGCGCTCGATGCTCGTCACGCCGGGGCCGCCGGCGCCAGCGCTGACGCCGACGTCCAGCGTCTGGCTTCGCCTAGGCGCGCGCGACAGGACACTGATGGCATCAGCGGTCGTAGGACTGCCACTGCCATTGATGCTGGCGCTGGCGCTGTTGTTGGAGTTGGCGTGACCACTGCCTGTGCGGGCGCGGACGTGCATCCTTTCCAGCCCGGCAGCAGTCGTCGTGGCGCGCTTGGAGTGGGCCACCTTGCGCCGCTCTTCCTCGGCCATTTCCTCCTCGTCGAGCTCGTCTTCGTCGTCGTCCTCGTCGTCCTCCGCACGACGACTTTGCGCGCGCTTGCCCTTGCCGGCGTCCTCCTCTGGAAGGTCAAGGTCGCTGTCCGAGTCAGAGTATGCCCAGAAGCGGCCTTCCAGCGGACGTTCGGGCCGCTGGCCAAGCTCACTGGGCAGCGGCACCACCACGTAACCCTTGGCATCGGGTTTGCGTGGCAGATTACCCATGGGAGAGTAGTAGGCGACGTTGGAAATGGGCAGCCTCGAGTCAGAAGGTGACCGCAGCCGGTCTGTGAAAGAGCCCAGCGAGAATCTGCTCGAGCTTGCATTCTTTTGGCTGCCCAGAGGGGAGCGTGTCGAGCCGACTGGACTGGCAGACAGCGTGGGTGAGCCTGGGCTCCGCGTCGGTCGCAGAGAGGACATTGAGGAGCGCTCGCGTCGCTCATCGCGGCCAGCGCGCAGGTTGTCCTTGCTGCGGACCTTGGAGGACTCTTTGCTGCCACCCAAGCCGTCAGCGCCCGCAGAATTCCGCGGAGATTCTGGCGTCGAGGTACCAAGCCCTGCCGCAGCATTGGCCGACTCCACCTTTCGTCGGTGGGCAGCAAGCACCTCTGCGCCCAAGGCAGCCATTTCTGCCTCGTGACGGCGTTTCACTTCCTCGGCTCGCTGAGCGGACAATCCAGTCAAGGACGGCTTTCTGAGCGTCTCCTGGATGCTGTCCGACGTGCTCGGCTGAATACCGTCCACTTGGGAATCCGTCTCGGCTCGTCCACCTGCATCCACACGTTCGCGCTCGTCCGCCACTAGCGTGGGAGCTTCCGAGCTATCCGTGGGGCCTGCAGCTGCGTCTTCGCCCTGTGTCTGACTTGCGCCGCCGGCAGAGGCGCCCTTGCGGGCCCCACCACTCATTCCTGCTTCCTGGCGCACACTCTTGGCTAGACCTGCGAATCCCCACTCGGGCCATTCAACGTCTTCGCCGTCGGTGTCCGGGTCGCCTACTCTTCGCGCCCTGACCTTGGTGCCATCGGGGAGGGTGACCATGCCTGTACCACCAGGTCTTGCTGCCAAGATGAGCTGTCGCCGGCGCGCACGCTCCTCCTCGTCGACGGCCGAATTCGCCGAGGGCGAGCGCAGGGCAGAGCCGCGTACCGACGTTGCACTATTGGCGCGACTCCTTCGACCCCTCCGAGAAAATGGCTTGTCCGTGCTGCTGCCTCTCGAGGAAGCCGCGTCCGTCGGTGTCACGCTGCCAGCAGCCTTGCGCTCAGATTCGGCATGACCCATGACTCCGAGCGTCCCTGTGCTGAGGCGTCTGCCCAGTGTGTTGCGTCCGGAGTTTGGACTCTCGCCATAGTCATTGCTCGGCCGTCCGGGACCACCCTGACTGGTGCGCCGGCGCGAGCGGTAGTATTCTGCTTTGAATGCTTGCGAGGGAAGGCCCATGAGGTACCTGAGGGGGGGGGGGGGGGGGCG